>MU397329.1:0-180007 GCA_022578865.1 Xylaria sp. FL0043 | reverse complement strand
TATATATTTTAATTTTATTATATTATTAATTATTAATTTTATTATTATTATTTTTTTTATTATTTATAATAAATTATATAATTTATAATAAAAAAAAAAAAATAAATAAATATAATAACGCTTAATTAAAATAAACTATAATAATTATAATAATTATAATAATAAATTATATTAATATATTTATTTTATATTTTTTTATATATAATTAATAAAACTAAATTAAAAATATTATTATATTATTTTATCGCGAAATTATTTATTTAAAACCACTTTTAAATAAAAAAACTAAACTAAAAATTCTTTTTGCCTTAATATATTAAATCCTTATATAAAATAATCTAGACCCAGCTTATTATCCGGTTAGGCTTAGGGATAAGCTTGGGGATAAGCTTGGGGATAAGTTTATTCTTACGATAGGATTTATTTTACGGCCGCATTTCCCACGTGCGTATTTCCTACGGTCGCATTTCCTATGGTCGCATTTCTTATGGTTAATAATATTTTCACGGTCGGATATTATTCTCGCGATAAGATGTGCCAAGATTGGGTATATTTTCGCGGTCGGACCTCTTATGGTCGCATTTCTCGCGGTCAGATTTCTTATAGTCAGATTTCTCACGGTTAAGTATAGTTTCACGGTCGGATATGTTACGATTGGGTTTGTTCTCGCGGTCGCATTTCTCACGGTCGGATATTGTTCTCGCGGTCGGGTTTTTGTTCGCGGTCATATTTCTTTAATTTTCCTGCATTAACAAAAAATAATCAGTATTCTATAAGTCGCGTCGCATCAGCGAATCAAAAAGTGTAAAAGAAAAGGCCGACAGCTCCCGTTAATTGCTGTATTGCGAAGGGTACTGGACAGGGCGCATCCACCGTCAGAGGCATATGGTCACCCGCCCTGTGTACGACACATATCAAATCTGAAAGGTAAAGCTTGGCGAAAACAGGGGAGATTGCTTTGAAATCGTGGTGCATATGGTTTCGCTTTCGGGTAATGATATGAGATCGATCTTTTTTAGCAGTACGCTGTTGTTTTGATATGGATGGTGTAGAATTGAGTAGAATTGATGCGAATTGAGAGCGTAAAGTAGACTTACCTGTAAACAACAATAACCTCCCACTTTTAAATAGTATGCTCTCGTGTAATACTGCGAGCCATATATACTATGACCGGAAAGACCTGCGCGCTTGTAACTATCACCACTGGTCATCATGAGTGCAAGAATCCTTGCTGCCCAATACAGCTCGAGACAATCGGCTTCAAGACCATAGCGAGGGGTTTCACACACATTGCACGCACTCAACCGGACGGGATGTTATGGAAGGACGACCTTGGTATTTGTATTGCCCACCATATTAGTACTGGCCAATCTCATGATAGCATTAGCGAGTATTGCGTGCAGTGATACTGCTAAGACTACTGTGCTCCTGTTTCTCTCAGTTATCACGGCAGATCTTGTAGGCCAGGAATACTCCCCGATTATATGTACACCTTTAAAAGTGGCAAGGCGGCTGAGAAGTCTTCCTAAAGGCTACACAAACCTGATTGCCTATAATATCTTGCCAGATTAACTTGGCCTTATATTTAATCCCCTCTATAGTATGTTATGCTGGAGCGGTTGTTAGGTACGCTTTTCAACCTCTGTATGGCAAATGCTCGACTGTCTTATATTAACCTCAAGGTTCTACTTTTCTATAATCAATGACATATTACACTCGTGCAGCCCCTATTTATTTTCAACACGATCTCTTAGATTTCCAGATCTATCATGCCTTATAACGCTCGGACAAGTGCCCTCCCGGCTCTAGCACTCAATGGTGGGATAGTAGATCCCCGAGCTGACCATCAGCGATGCTTCGACGAACGGATGACCTGCCAAGACATGACCGACTTCATTTTCAGTTTGATAGAGTTGCCGCCTTTAGTCTCCGGAAACGCTGCGCGTTCTGACCAGCGTACGCAGCGTCAGAAGTTGGGTCTCGAATGGCAAACCCAAGCTGCGAAAATCGAGGAAATTCTCGCACGTTCGAATGAGCTCAGGTCTCCGTTGGCAACGAAGCAACACAAAAAGTTATGCCAGTCATTGCTTCTACCACTGTCTGACTTAGTCCACGGTTCGATTGTCAGCGGAGGTCTGAGCCGCTCGCCCGCTTTTGACTCCTTGCCTGCCGTCTCCCACTGGGCTGAGCGCACTGGTGAGCCATCATCAGAGGATCCTGCAGCCAGCATCTGCCTATCTTCAACGTGGTGCACTTCTTATGTCTGTGGACGGGGAGTCACTATGGCTGCCCCCCTTGGAGCCCCCTGCTGGTCACTTAAGACTCACGGCATGGGCCCTGTCGTCGCCGGTTCAAGCAAGTTTTCTCAACGATACTGTGCTGAAACGGACACACTAGTGACCACTGTTAACCTACGGCATCGGTCTGACACTGTTCCGACCGGCGGGGTTGTTGGCGCTGTCACAAGCGTCTCTCTGATGCGCAACACCCGTGTTGCAGACGCTGTCGATTGCGCGGCCGGGCTTCTAGCGGATGCCGCCTCTCTCTTAGCAGCCCGCGGCAAGGTCCTGGAAACTGGTACGACGGAGCGGCTAGAGTTTGCCGAGGTCCGCGAAGCCGTCATGCCCACTTGGGTCTCCGCACGGAGGCCACTTCCTCCCAAGCTAAGCGGTCTGGCATTCTCGCCCGATCAGGCTACCGTCGGCGTCCTCGCCAGGGAGAGTTGTAGGGGACCTCTCCTCAACACAAGTATCTTCTCCATGGCGGTTGGGTATAACAGGGGAGTCTATGGGGGTTCTATCTCTGGCTTGTGGGCTATCATGGACTCGGCCTTCGTTATTGACTACTCCGCTGGCCAAACTGGCACAGCAATGGCTGAGCAACTCTCATCTGCGTTCGCCGAGGTTGCGGCCATTGCTGAAGCAGCATCCAGCTCTGCGGGTCCCCACATCACCGACATACAAATTGTCAAGGGCTGTAACTATGCCTGTTTACGCCAGAAGACCGCGATCGAAGACGCTCACCCTGTCCCTTCCCGCCGCCCATGTATGGTTGTGTGGAACGACCTCAGCCGGCTCGCCCGATACAAGGTTGCGGACGCCGTCTTCTGTCACGTCTATTACGACTCGGGGGGCGGAGAACAGATGGCTGCTATGGCTGGTCTCGGGTGTGCAGTGCACGATTGGATCGATCTTGGAGCTGACGTGGCTTGCGGCGAAGTAAGCAACATCATCCCTTCTTTGACACGAGGGTCTTTGGCCGAGGAACCGTTGGCCGAAGTATACTCGCGATTGCTTGGGGCTATGGTCTGGTACAGAGACAACGATCCGTACAACCCGGCAGCCCTCTGCTGTCTTTTCACGCATTGGTGGCAACTCTCCAACTGTAGACATCGACCTATCGCTCTCATGGGTAGGACAGACCTTGGTGTCGACGCCTGCATCGTCGCCACTATGCCAGGGGGAAGGCCGTCATTGGAGCATTTTCAAGCGCAGGGCACTGATGTCAAGCGCGGGCATTCTGGCCTGGCAAGCGCGGAGGCGCGACTTCAATTTCTTCTCTCTTCCGACCCTTTGCCAGAGACTCGTGCAATCGTTGACCTCCTAGTAAACCCAGTCCTCGCTTATGTAAGAGGAGCAGACAACTTACCCGTCGAAACCGAATATATAGCTGCCATCCTCACTGCCGAATTGGCTTATCCTCATGGCCAAAAGATCATGGAGCTGTGGGACCTCGCCATCCTCATGTGGGAGTGCGGAGCAATGTGGTCGGCAGGAGTAGCAGGGCTTTGTTACACCCACGCGGGAGCATCTAATTGCGACCGTGCTCGCCATGACTTATCGGATACCACCTGGAGTTGATCTCATGTTTGAAAGCTAGCCTCTCAGTTACAATAGCACTTCTAAAATATCGAGGCATTGGGACTAATGACAATATGTTCTTGTCCACTGCGCTTAACTTCTCGTATAAGCAAATTAAATTAAAACGATTGCTTGGAAGTTCAAGCGTGGAATACGGAAGTATGAATGACGGATGGCTTCGTTACTTTTTAACTTCTCGAATCCCAAATGCCAAAGCTAGGCTTCCTTTTCTCATAACAACATGGTTTATCTTAGACCGAGAAAAATTCATATCTCCATCGGCTATACCTCCTACGAGTAGCAAATAAAAGCTCCTCATCCTCTAACTCCCAAAGCTCCTCTCACTCAAATTGTCCGACTCTATGGTGACAGCAGATACAGCTGATTCTAATGCAACAACTGCGAATGAGGAGCAATAATATAGATAACTAGTAAGCCGGCGATGGTTTCTTGATTTCTTTAGATGTTCGTTCAGCTTAATTGCCCTTATCTCCATTCCACGATCCTGCTAGGCTTCCTGTACTTCCTCGTGCCGTCCACGGCCACATGAGCCGTAGCTCGAGTCCCGTTGACATGAAAGCAATCTTTTGCAAGACCGTTACCACACAGCGGAACTACTTCGTGTGTTTCCATATTACAGTATAGTCCCTCCGCCATAGACACGAAATCAGGGCCCCAGCTCGTCTCTGATTCACACACCTCGATGGCGCTATGACTGTCGAGATGGCTCACAACAAGACGATCATCGGATCGCTGAGACTGACGGGGCATCAACTGGCGAGAAGCAACTCCACTGGGTGACAAGATCTGGCTTCCTCCCGCGGCATCCCAGGCGCGCATACTAGATCCACATTTGTCTTTACCATCGCCGGTCGGCATAGAATTGTTGGTTCCTACAAAATCTGGCCACGTGATTCCAATGACCGCAGCCTTGATATTGTTGCTGTGATCGCCGTCGATCCACGTGCAGCGCGGTGCACTATGAAAGAGTCGATGGATCAGTAATCATTGACCGGTCCTGTATAGTCGGTAGACTTACTTTGCACTACTACCATCGGCGCTCTGAAGCTGTAAGGGAAAATAGGTCAGCACCCAGAGTTACGATACAACAAACAAGGATAAATTACGAACAGGATCACCACTCGGGTACCAGTTCAGGCCGCATATGTAACCCCAGTCACCTGTCCATCCCCATTGTGATCCCATATCCATAGTAGCGGTGATCCAAGCAATGCACAGTGCGTCGTTTGTAGCGTCTACATTGTGCAATGTTAATTTAATTTGAACATGAACATCAAGATGATGCAGAACTTACAGAACTCCGTTGTAACCGATTCCTGTGTGTTGGTTTGCTCTGTAGTGAAAGTTTCAATGCCACCCGACTTAATAGAGCCCTTGCCGCCTGAGCCAATAAGCTCCCCGTTGTTGTTGTACGTCTTGATGAGAGATATACCTCCACCAGCGTTGGAGAGTAAATGACCGGCGCCATCAGATGTTTTGTCCAATCCAGCGCGGATGCTGTATGTTGAGGCATCAACATTTTGCGCAGGAAGAAGAGAAGTACCAAATTGCCAAATACCGAGGAGAGATCCAATCAAGCCAATTGCATCAACTTCGGCAGACATGTTGGTCTACGTGTCAGGACAATAGGTATGGGCAGGAAAGTGTTATAAGAGATACAAGGCGAGATCATGTGCAAGTTGGATGATGGGAAAAAGAGTGGTGTATGCAGCTGCCTAGACGCTCTTATATAGATACTCTGGAGTATTTGTGACGTATCAAGGGCACTGTGAACATTCCAGCTCGTTAACATTTCCAGCGTTCCTTCTATCTATCTCCTCTTATCTCAGCATACAACGTTTCAGGCTTCGAAGTTGCACCTAGCAAGCAAAGCTTTTTTTAGAAAGCCTCTGTCTTATTTTTAGAAATAAAAGAACTTTTGTATTTAGTTCCACTAGGTGCTCTTAATTTGCGAGCTCGTGGAGCTACTCTGCCTTCGAAGATATATTGACTACTCATGCATATTTCGAAACAGTGGGATGTCCATGGCATCCCTCTCGGCTTGTGTAATAGAGGCACAGCTCTGGAATCTTCTTATTATAGTTATACTGTTAGTTGAATCGAGCTGAACCACTGTCAAGGATGATGATAGTTGTGAGGTATTTCCTTGCAAAGTGAGGGGAACGTGGTCTGTGAAGAGGTGTTGAAGGCTACCTAGACTGGCCATATGCCTCTGATCATCTCCGAAAGTCCAACATTCAGTTACGCACATTAATAAGTTGGTTTCATGATGGTATAGAAGGATTGTATGGCAGTAGGCGAGGCGTTTGAAATGCTTCGCTTCTATGCATGTTGGCATGCTTCCCTACTTGGCGCAGAGTGGCAATTGTCCGGCACAGGTGTTTAGAGTGACGAGAGATGTAACAACTAGACAAACTAGGGATTCCCTACGGATATGACGTATAACCAAATCGTGGCCATGAAAAAAATTCGCCTAACTCGTCAGTTTTCGGCAGCATGAAAAGGCAAGAAGTCTTTGGCTACAAGAAATGGTGACTTACTACACCTTAGAGATCAAAGGGTCTGGCTATAAGAGTAGGGGCATCCCAGATATTATTTCATGAATCTCGCTCTTATATCCATCATCGTGTCTTCACACCTCAATTATTACAAGCTTCGGAAAAGGATTATCATCTGAGCCATACTTTATATCATGATCTCTAACAAGCTCGCATTTTCGGTGTCGATCTTCTTCGGCCTGGTCCTCGCAACACCAGCGCTTGTTGCCCGACAGTCCGACGTAGGCGGTGTAAATAGTACAACGATCTTGCGGCATAAATATACATTGTTCGTTAACGACTGGGAGCAGTTCTGCGCAGTTGAATCAAATGAATGCTTGAATTCTGACGGGGTTCTCGGAGACTGTACTAATGGCGATGTGAGTTTTCTTGTCATCACGGATTTTTTACTGTTACCTTTACAAATGCTTACCACTCTTATGCTCAGTGCTCAAAGGATAACAATCGCTGCTATAGTTACTCAGAGTGCACCGGAATGATCCCTGTTTGCAGTCATTGGTTTGAATGTACCTAGGTTGTCTGCAAGACATCATCTTGACGGCAGTAGCCTAGTGGTAGTTTGATAGTATTGGAATGTTCTAAACTTGGTGCTTTTGAGTTCATTTTCATTCAAGCCAATCTTAACAGACCGTCTACAATTCCGGTGATATATCTAGTAGCGGTAGACAATACATACCACCTACCTGTACTCTTATGGAATTGCGGTTGAGGAAGGCTCAAGTATAGCGGGTATCATCCTGGGATGGCCTATGGTAGATTCTCAGCGCACTCGTAAAATTAGAGTATCTAGCACAAGTGAACAACCTGTTATAACACCTATCCTTCTGGTCAATCTCAACTTGGGTGGTGTAAACGTGGACTGTACAGTCGAATACTTATCCCGAGCCGTCTCATCACTTTCGATTCGTTTCAGAAGGATCGGCAATAGAGAGGGTTAGCTGTTGGTCGAATGGTGGCATGATGGCTGCTTGTGGTGGCACAGCTCAATACTGATGCAAAGAACAGCAACTGAAACCAACAGCCAAAAGACATGACGCTGCGCCCCTGCGGAAAATTGTTGGTGTTCTAAAAATACAAACTATTCAAATGACCAGTATCCTCCGACAACCCCTCTTTCTTCCTCGTCGCCAAACGATTGTACATGGATCACTTCTACGATGAGGACTTCGACTATTCTAGCTACCACAGTTCTGGCGGTTTCCACAGCCTGGTCATGGAATATATCGAAGCGATGTGAAGACAATGGGGATCTATGCTTTTTATCATTCAGTCAGTATAACTGTCTTTCTCAAAATACCACGTTCTAACTGGTGCTTGTTCAAAGTTTGGTGTGATTATAAGGGGCACTGTTCCTTGCCGCCCGAAGTCTACCCACAAGAGATCACTTCTAATACCGAGTACCCGATGATACTTGCTGACAGAAACTACACAATCAAATGGGAGTCAAAAGACAATAGTCATGGTCCCATTAGACTTCAGTGGCAAATGGACAAAGTTAATTGGGAGACTAGTATGCCAATTCAACTTAACAAACCAAGCCTCAATATACTTACAGCTGATACTTTCTAGATGTGACCGGTACCGAATTCATCTTCAATGCCGCAAAGATCCTGAACTCCTTCCCAACGGAACAGCATCCCAACATCAGCGCAGGAGATGCCTGGTATGCCGCGTCCCAGTGGCCAGCCAATATCATCAGTATCACCTATGCCAACTTAAACACCAATTTCAACGCTCCATTTGATACGACGCAGCAGTTCATCGTTCAGCCAAGTATAGTGAAAGATTATATCGAAACACAAGTGAAGATACAATACAACAGATGGAAACTCGGTGTAGGCTTGGGTGTGGGCCTAGGCGTGCCTTTCCTCGTGGGTCTAACAGCGTTGGTCACATGGCTAGTATGCAAGAGAATGATGAAGAAGCCGCAGCGAAGGCCGATGGAGATGGCTCTACAATGATGACTGGGGGCTTATCGGAGCGCAAAGGGATCCCGTACGGCTCGCGAGGCTTGATGTATTTGGCTTTTAGGTTGAGTGTGAGATATATTTGATGAACACATCGGTACATCGACTGTTATGCATGTCTTAAACGTGCATACCCCCGGCACCCGACTGCTGTCCGTGACACCGTCGCAGGGCGTCGCACGGGAGTGAACCACTTTAATCTGAAAACCTATGGAGATAGCTTCCTCCTGCTGTGGTAGCCGCCATCATGCTTAATTCCTCTCTATCATGACCGACCTTGAAGTCTCTCTGACCTCAAATATTACCATTTCTAGTCCAAGCACTCTATAAAATCATGTCGCTTATATGAAAACATAGATCCTGACGATTCGATCGTGAACGTCACATAGCACCTTCAATACTTTAATATAATCTTCAACGCATCGCATGCGCCGTCTTTAAGAGACAGTAACCTAACCCAGGTCTCCTTTTTTCAGCCACAGGCATAGCTACAAGCCGCCACAAGCTTCATATGATCGTGTTACAAGGGCGGTGCTAATCGCGCAGTCAAATGAGGAAACAACATAGGACGAATTTATCAATGCCATGTTAACCTGACTCAGAAAGTTATGTCAATACTTACCAAAGAGTACGGAAGAACTACATGCAGGTATCGCGGGCTTGTATAGTCTTGAGCGCGGCATTTTGCCTCATTCGTTTTAGTGCTAGTAACCCCTGAAATAAAACGGCAGTAGGCTATTTGTTCGCATGCCAAGCATGCTTATTACCTGGGTATAAGACCTCATACCGCGCATACTACGCAAAAACCTCTATACATATGGTAAGGCTTGAATCCGTCAACAGCACGCTGAGGTGATAATGATGCGCTTGACGATATACATAGTTAACTCCACAGTCACAACATATTGGGCTGGGCTCTAGGGCTGATCCTTCACCTCAATTTCTCCACCTCTGCATGGCACCCACTGCAGATCTTAGCTCCATTCATTTACTCACCTAACCTCCAGGGTTAGGTCGATTTAGAATTACGAGGTCCTGTTGATCACTTCAAGCTCAGGGTAGTACTCAGGGGATACGTTCAATATGCACGCAGTCATATCGACTCTCGTAGCCCAATCCTTCAAACGTTAAAGCGCTCGCTCGCCGAAATTAAGCTATATAAAAGTGAACCTCTCTCCTACTCTCTAGAGGCTACTGTCCATATCCTCAGCCACACTGGTAACACGCACTAGCTCATGGCTATTACCACCATCTAATTTCACAATGAAGCAAGCTTTTCTCACTCTTGCTAGCTTTCTAGCTGCCACTGCTGCAGCAAACTCACCGTCCTGGGCAGGGTCCAATCTCTACTTTCTCATAGGGCTGTCCGACTCGCAGCAGGATGAATGGATCACCAACATAGCCTCAGACGGTGCCAAGGTAGTGCGGCTATGGGTGAACGGCCAAAGTGCAGGGTCGTGTCAAAAAGGAAGCACGGTTGCGACGACAATTCAGGAACTCGAAAGCTCTATCGGGAACTACAACGATGCCGTCCTGGACGCTGTCGACAGTGTCTTGGTAAAGCTATCCGCGAAAGGCATCAAGGCTATCGTCTCGCCGCACGATGCAGCAAATCAGTTCAAGTCAGGGAGCTCCGATCCGTACTGGAACACATACGGCTCGGGATACTTCTACGAACAGCAAGCTGCGTTCGATGATTACGATGCCCGGTTATCCCACGTACTCAACTATCAGGGCAGAACATCCGGCAAAGTGTGGAAAAATTGGAGCGATGCTATCATGGCTTTCGATCTCCAGAATGAGCCCATGTCTACGAAGACATCCGAGTGCTTAACCGGTGCCGGCGCGAACTGGGTATGCGGGCGCGCCCAGCATATGCGCAGCGTTTTGGGTGCCAACAACCCCATCAAGATCTCTTCCGGTGGCATTGGGGGTGATATCTCTCAAGGCTGTAACTTCATGTCCGCTGCTGTTAACTGTGCGGAACTTGACATTATCGCTATCCACCGATATGCGGGCAACCTGGCTTCGAACCCAGGGGAATGGTCAGGCGCCGCACCTGGTTACGTCAGTGATGCAAAGGGCAAGCTGGTATATGTAGAAGAATGGGGAGTCAAGCAATATCAGGGCGCAGCAGACGCATCTGTCGAATACCCAGGACAGGCGAACGACATGAACAAGGTTGGCTTGCCATGGTTGTACTGGCAAATTGTCCCTGCTGAGACTTGCAACTATGACCCGAAGAATGATGGGGACGACTCTTTCAGCATCTTCCAGGGCTCGGGAGTTGACATTGCTAGCGCCATGAAAGGTGCGAGCTCAACGTCTGGCCTTCAGGACTGGACGGGCATCATTTACTAGGGAGATAGAACAGGCACGCTTAAATAATCAAGCAGTCTCAGCACTGGGTTATAGTCTGTTATATGAGCATTGGCATAATTGCTAGCAAAGGGTATTAGTAGTAAGTAGTCGATCGAAGCAAATAGACAATACAACCGCAGAAGGCCATGTACCAATTATCGTAACAGGGCGTATATGTGCTGCTATTTCGAAGAGAATTGATTTCGAAAGACTGACGATATATTGCGCGAGAAGTCATTGAAGGGTATGCCGTAACGATAAATTCGTGAAGATGTTTACACATACCTAACTCGCTCCTCAACCTCCGGAGAAAAGTCTTCCTTTGGCATAGAAAGCACAATGAGTCGATACCTTGATGATTATTACTGTATTTCGGCTTCTCCTCAGGGTTTTCTCGAATCATCATTCCTCTTTAATAAGATTGGTCCTAGACAATTAGCAAACGAAGGGGAGAAATATTTGGAATGCCCAGTGCACAGCAATGCGAGTCTATAGGATGCTAGACCTTAAGCTAAGCCTTACCGGTTCATTGCAATACGAGCTTATGGAATGAGGTCTTATCCAAAAGTTTTAGAGGAGTGAACTCCGTTTTTACAGTAGCAGCAGGATTGCACCCCATGATCATACGCTTGACTATTTAGGACGATCTGTACTGGCCTGTCTTGTAATTCACCCAGGATGCTCGTAAAGGCAGATAAACCCCTAAGCGCAGATAGCTCTCTGAGTCTAGTCTGAGTCAATTGTTTATACTGAACAGGTGCCCGGAAGGCTTATCATGCTCACATACAAGATGGATATAGGTACAGTCTCGAAATCTCACTTGAAGTAGAGACACCAAAGTAAGGCCCATCGCCAGAATCATCGATGCGCATGGGAGGATTGTTTTGCGGTGGCACCTAAGCATTCCCCACCGCTCCGCGTTCCGCTGTACCGTTCGCGCGTGTCATCACGGACATATATATTCTGCCGTAAGAGTAGCCTATCAAAAGGACTTCCCTGTCTTTTACGAGAAAGTCCTTGAGTCCTTTCAATACGAGCAGAGCATCAGCATCCTAGCAGATACCCGTTGTTGTCTACCCCATCGTAAGCAATGCGGAGACGATCAGTTCAAAGTCGCTTATGATAGCGTGGAAAGGTCATCTGGAATCGCATGCGGCCTGGCAAAGTACGAAGTGCATGTTGATGGGGTACGATCTTAATGCTGCATAAACAAATCAGTTCAACGGGCTCGAACCCACTAGCCGTAACGTATCTATCAAGAGAATGGTGCGACAAGCTCGAACGATTCCAACAAACAAACCCATGTCCCAGACGCACCCTGCCCCCTCTGCCTCTCTTCGGAGATGAACCGGCTCTAATTACCTAAAATCTCGCATGCAAAAGTACCGCTTCCGGGTAACATTGATTCTTGTGACCGCCATTAGGTATAGACTGCAGCTCAATATCTGTCTATCTTTTGATGAGTGACCGTCGTCGGTTTGTTATAGTCCCTGCTTACGCGTCAGATGCTTCGCGTGTTGCTTTTCATTACCTCATCATACAGAGAGGGGCGTTGAGTCTTTAGCCAAGCAAGCATCCGTGACTGACTCATATCGCGCTGTGCCATGCAGTTACTGCAGCTGCATCTGGTCCAAGTCTGATCTAGGGTGCTCGCATTAGTTGAATCAATGCGCTGCTTTTATTGGCTCTAGAGAAGCTTTTTCATCATGCCTTTTCAAGGGAATACTGATGACTTGGGAGCGGCAGCATCGCACTTCATCTGTGTTATGTGGCGACGGACACAAAAGCTCGATTCCTGTCATATCGCAACGGCGCGGCAGCTCGCTCTAACGGTAATGCTGACTACCCGGCCTATTTTTTGTACGTGCATGCATGTATTCCACTCAACTCTCTCTACATGCAGATCCTCGCAATCTGTATCATGCAGGCGCATATCGCCTCCACGTTCTGCGAAGATCGGAAGCGTGATTCTATTCGATGTCACTGCAGCCTGGTTGCAAGCCATAAGACTGGTACTGGATAATAACAAGTAACAATTTCTAGATACCTGCGTGCCTCCTTAAGCAGAAGCGTACTTACATCCCCTGGAGCTAAGTGGGCTGTTAGGGCTGCATGCACGTGGTGCATCCCCCGCCCCCGCGCCAAGGAGCTACAGAGGACCCAGAACCCCGCAACGGCAATTCAGGTACAAGTCTAGGCACTCCAGGCACCCCGCCTTGGACAACTTAGCTTGCCAGATCCCCGGAGAAGGGGCTTCCACCACGCAATATCACTGCAGGCGCAGCGCATGCTACCGTTTGCAGATTCAAAATCATGATTTAGGTAAATATGGGTAGGTAGGTACATGATTGGGCACTTGCGGATAGTTCAGCAATTGAATGCTAATCGGTGGGAATTGCGGGGGGAAGCCGAAAGGGTAGGGCACATCCAGTATTACAGTGGTAGCCACATGGGCAGTCGTCCAACTACATAACATCAATTTATTTTCTTCGTCCATTTCCTCTATCACAGTCCTTTCTTCCCGTACACTTCACGCGAACGTTACCGATCGTGATCATGCCGCAAAACATCTCAGAAGGACCGGGTCGATTATACTTCGCCTATGGCTCGAATCTGTCAACTACCCAGATGAAGCATCGGTGTCCCCATTCTCCCCCCGTCGGTCTTGCGCACCTTGCGGGATGGAATGTATGTTGTTTTCGTATCCGATTCGCTTTCTTCCCTATCCCTTTGAGATTGATCTAGTCCTTCCCTACGTGTATGACCATAGTTGTACCCTCGACATTCTGAGTGCTCTTGAATCCCTACCGTCATCACTGACGCCCAAACGTTGCAGTGGATCATCAACGAGCGTGGATATGCCAATATCATCCCAGAAGAATACTCTGCCAAGGATGGAACTGGGAGCAGCGCCGGAACAGACCTCGGGCCTGTCCTCTCTCAGAATCAATTACCCTCTCTATCCCCTGGGCACCCAATAGGTGTACACGGGCTCGTATACCGATTGCATCCCGATGATGAAGAAACGCTTGACCGTTACGAAGGAGTAGGATATGCTTACGAGAAGGTCATGATGAAGATTCCCCGGTCCGACTTTTTCGACTTACACTCAGTCGGAGATTCATGGACGAGCACCACGAAAGCTTCATCTAAAGACGAGGCCAGTCAATCTCCTACCGAGAAAACGAAGACACTACACAATGGAAGAATGGCAGAACAGCCGCTCGAACGCAAAACCGAACTTAGCGATGAAATCGAGCTTCTCGTCTACGTTGACACCATCAACGTCACGCCATCAGCACCCAAAGAGGAGTATATCGGTCGGATGAATCGGGGTATTAAGGAAGCACGGGAGCGAGGATTTCCCCCTGGGTACGTGAACAGCGTCATCCGACGGTATATTCCTGCACCTATGTAGGTAGTTGAGGGAAGCAACAGATTCGAGTAAGGGGCCGTGGCGAATGTGTGAAGCTGGCGACTGACTGCACCGAGGAAAGCGCATATGTTATCAAAGTAATGCGAAGTAGACTATAGCAGTCTAGCTCTCTTTGTATACTCGGCAGAAATAGATAAGAGACAGAGTCTCAATCGGTCACTGGGTTCTTTTTAACTTAGAGTCTTTTTGTCCCCTTTGCCATGTTTCCACCATGATGTCCATACTCATGAGCCCTGCCTGGCCCTGGTTCGATCGGGTCCCTAACGACCGTCTTTAGCCAGCCAGCTCCATGAAGATCCGCTAGCTATTTGCTTCGTAGCATACTGTTCTAGGGTTGTGGAGAGGTTGAAGTGTCTGATCCCCTCGGACCTCGGATAATAAAGTGAGCGTCGAGATATAATGTTAATTAGATAACTAACTCATGCCAAGCGGAGCATAAAGCTGACGATTCTTAAAGGACCAAGTCAAATAAGACGGTCGAGAATCTCATATCCAAGCTATTCAAGCACTCTAAATCTGCTTCCTAGCACCTCGCCGATGTGCATCAGCTGAAACCCATCCGGGACGTATTTTTCAGTCTCCTTTCAACCCCCCAACATGAGAGTGCAATGTCCCGGGTGGTCGCGTTGTTTGCCGGGTAGCTCCCCACCGTGGCTCGGGGACGCCCGCTCATATGACCCAATATGTACCGAACGATAGGCACAGTGCCGCCCTTGTATAGCATGCAACTTCATTTTATCACTAATAGCTCCAAGCCATTCAAGGTCACCATGAACCAATCCCAAGTATGCCACCACTTACCCAGAAGCCAGAAGTCGTTGGTCTCAGCAGGCTGAGGCTTGGAGAGAATCTCGGCGTGGGAGGTATGACCTGCTGTCGCATGATATGCTCTAGTTCCTAATTCTAATGTAGCACATCGTCGAAGCAACGCGTATCAGGTAGGGTTATAGGTTTGAACAAGAAATCTTTTGGCAGTGACCTTGTTCAAATTCGTTGCAAATGCTAGAGAGATTATGCCCCCAACGCTGAAGAGGGGAGCAACGCGCACTGATGGAATGGTTATGCTTGTGTCGTGCCAACGAGCAAACAGGATGCATTTTTGGCATGCCAGCGTTCAACAGTATAGATAGCCGCATATAGTGACATTCTACCGTGTTGCAATCGGGCAGTCAGCGTCGCTTCTATTGCGAGAGTCAAATGTATGTTCGTGATTTTGACTCGTTTCTGTGAAATGAGAACGCATAGTATAACACCGAAATCCGCAATTGCTTCATAAGAAAACTTGAATTATATCTCGAGATAAGCTTCCGCTTAATCACTTAAACCTTCATTTAGTAAATCAGCAACAAGATTATAGGCTTCACTCCGAGCCGCCGCATTACGCTTGCTCTTATCAAACCCATGACCGCATTCATGCATTCGCTTAGGCTTCACTCGCCGTCCGGAGCCTTGACTGTTTACCTCAATCTTTTTAGCGAATTCCTCAGCCTCTAATGCCGAGACATCGTAATCTGCGGTGAAGATGAGAATGTCCTTGGGAAAATTCATTGTGTCAGCATAGAGGGGCGAGATGCGTGGATCTTTTGGATTCATGCCCCCGAGATAGCCCTCTCGGAAGAGTCGCGTCCAAAACAGCGGTGCGCGTCCCCGGTCGGGACCTTTAACTGGCGCCTTCCGCTCGCTTGGATCCTTCACCATGCTGACTGACGGGTAAAATGCAACCAGACTACGGAACGTGTCGGCAGGAAACAGCGTCGGCGCGACGAGGGCGAGTGTGCCACCGGACGAGAAGCCGGAGATTGAGACGTGAGCGGTATCATACGTGTCGGGGTGCGACAAGACATAGCGCACTACATCCTCCACATCATGAACGGCAGCTGGAAAGGGGTTTTCGGGTCCCAGCCGATACTCAACGTCCAAAACAACATGATTGGTCCGTCGTGACATCTCGCGACAGAAAAGATCATCGGCGCCAAATGAGGGAAGAGCGAAGCCGGACCCAAAAAAGTTGATCAGCACAGGCCGTGGCACTCGCGCTCGTGACGCCTCGCTGAGGCCATCAGTAGACACTACTACTGGGGTTGGGGAATAAATGTGAGCCTTGATAGTGCGTCCCGCGTCTCGCGAGGGCACGCGGAGCACCGCGTCGGGGTTTGCTTCCACGCGCGGTGTCAGGACGCGAACAATGAACCGGATTGCGCCGACCAAAACTTTGAGGCGGAGATAATGGAGACCTGCAATAAGCGACTCCATTGCGCAAGCTGAATGTCAGCGCCCGAAGCCACCTCGTGACGAAGTTATACCGTGAAGGGTTTGATATAAGCTGAAGATCAAGGAAGCGAGTGACAGGCAATGCCCATCAGTGGGTAGCTTGACGACTGTCACCGCAGAGTTCTCCGTAAGCATCACGTATCCCGGCGGAGTGGAAGAAGAATTTCATCACCTTTTGGCTGACTCATATCAATCTAGCCCGTCCCTCGTCTCCATACCTAGTATGCAGGATTATAAGCTTGGCTCCAATTGACGCTAAGCTGGGGTTGGGCTAGCTTGCTGTATCGGACAAGACATGTGGCTACCAATGCTTGTAAATGGAGGGGTCAGTTGCACTTTCTAGCTAATTATGACTTGCGTCTCAACTTGAAAGAAAATGCCCGCGGTCCGCTCCGATGTTAGACCTTAGATTCACTTACAACGTCCAAGCTCGCTGTTTATTCCAGACGAACAATTTATCTACCATGATGGATATCTATGACCAAATTTAATAGCCTTAACCTTTACAATACCTTAGATCAGCGAACAGCCTGCAAGTAACCCTCTCTGTTATACATGCCGAGAGGAACAACATATACTCGCAAAGCGGTCGCGAGTGCCAAGACAAAGCTTGTTTCTATAGACTATACTATAGCCTATCAATCTCAGACCGCTTCTTGATGAAGCCTAATGCAGGTCCTTCGTCTGGGATCACGAGGACTTAACTCATAACGGATTATCGGTAGCATATGGGACCACTTATGATAAAATTTACGGATGCCTAAGGGAGGGAGAGGCGGTCAGTAATCATAATCTGAGGTAGGAGCATTTTCTTTCAAACTAGAAATGAATCAAGACATAGGGACGATGTCCTGATTAAGAATAGTTCGTTCGGATTTAGTTGCAAACGCAATGGTTATGACGGGGAGTACTGGGTCGTGCGAGAGCAGAATGGAGAACTGCCTCCCTGTTCTGTAACAGCAATCTTGCTAACTTGCTGGGTTGTCACGAACTCTCTACGCGACCGTGCATGCCAACAGCGTACTACACTTATTCATCTGACAAATTCTATAGGCGGTTGACTTTAGTAATTTGCTTGAAATGCATATTTAAGAATATAATTCCTAGAACTCTAAGCCTATTTAACACTCTATGTCATGTCGATCGATCGATTGGAGAGATAGTCGACAAGGATATTGAAAATCTTGATGCCACTGCTATTATATAGGCGACCGTCCATACGTTGAGGATCCAGCAGGTTGGATTTGTGAACTACCTAGCCCACATAGGATGCTCATAGTCATAAATACAGCTTCTGAAATCTGCCTTTGAGATAACTGAGAATTGCTTGACACTATTCTCGTTAAGAAAACCCACAGATTGGGTAACTGGAGGCGTTAGTACTCCCATGTCTGCGGCACTACGTGCTATAGGAATCCATGCTGTTGTTGGAATGGTTCCAACTCACCATGTCTGCTAGCAATCTCTCGCTGGCATCATCGGTGTCACTACGACTGGCCTGGCTCCTGTGAAAGTCGTTCAACTCCGTTATACAGATTTCTTCTGCCGCCTTCAGAGCCTCGTCCTGGTAGCCCCGGCGTTGTAGTGCACTCCAAGTCGTTGACTGCTTTCGGAGTTCCGCGAGAAGCTCAGGCAGCCGTCGATTACGGCTTAAACGCTGTTCCAGAGCTAGGGCCGAGCTCGGATGGAAGTTTTGCGTGTAGTATTGTAACGCCATGGTATCGAAGCTGTCAAAACCCGCATGCTGTGCACAGTTCAAAACGTATTCGAACTGCTGTTCCACTGCTGCTTGCTGGGTCGATGGTATATTTCCAGGCCACTGGGTAGGCGCAGCTGTCATGGACGCATGTGTGACTTGATCCTGATAAAAGCCCTGTTGGGGTGCGGTGCCCACATGTCTTGCCGCTAGGGAGTCATTGGAAGAAATTTTCGGTTCGAGCTTCTGTCCCCAGGGAGAGCTATGAGGCGAGCTGAACCCATGGGAGTGACATGTATCTCCGTCTTCGTCTGTGTCTAGACAGCGATTAGTCGTCAAACATTTATTGTATTGAATCGCAGTCGTTTGGAAAGGTTGGGGCTTAGAGGAAGCCCTAGGAATTCAAGGCCCATACCATTGATATTGCCAGTTTGGTTGCTTAGTAAACCACGAGAGTTGTCTTTGTTTCCACCAGAGAAAACCCGTGTGTCGCGTTGGGCTTCTTCCTGACACGTTGGCGAGCAAAGTATGCTACTAGGAAGGTCCAAAGGAAGCCTCGGTGGCGATAAGGACTGGGGTGCAAATCCTGAAGCAAGATTGACGGGCGGTCTCGTGCGCATTGGGGGTGGGTTGTAAATAAAATTATTCCCTCCGAGTGGAGAATCCCACGCGTTGGCCTGACTGGGAATACCAGCCCATGGACTGGAATTTGTGGACTTCACCCCAGGAATATCTTGAGATGTCATCTCAAGGTTGAAAGGGTTTCTACTGTTCCCGTGGAGTGGCGGAATAGTAGGGTTCCGGGTATAGGAAGTATAAAATGCCACTCCCTCAGTTCCACCGTTATCTGCTTCTATTTCGCTTGGTTGGATATCGTGCTGTTTCTCTTCGTCCTTTTGCTGCAGCTGGTGCACTTGTTGCTGTAGATCTTGAAGGCGCTGCTTGATTCGGGTCCCTGTATGTCGTAAGCTCAACGAAACGGGTGTCGATGTTGTCATTCCTTACGGTATGTTCTTTGGGCTACCCTATTCTGGATACGCTTTTTAGTCTTACGGTCTACACCTGCTGTCGAACCTTCATCGGAAGGAATATGCTCATTCATTTGTGCCACGGCTCGGTTCGCGGGAATTGTAATATCATCAATCGGAATCGCAGGGTGGTCCATAGCAACTGTAGCCGTCTCTCTTGGGATATCCGCAAGCAAGGGCGGTAGACTAGACAGACAAAGAGGTAGTGTTGGTTGCCCGACAGCTGTACGTTCCCGATATGCTTTTTATATGAGTATCGACACCATATCTATCAACATACCCTACACAGGAAGAGTTGAAAGTTATACATATATGGGAGGCCTGGCGGATAATACGATGGGCCATGTTGTGTTGCAACAATTGACCTACGGTCTAGGGCGCCTACACCATGTCTTGCCTATCATACAACTCTATTCAATCTCAGAATGAGTGGCAAAGGGCGAAGAAAAAGAAAAGACAAAAGAAGAGGGCGCCTATGCTGGACTCGGCTAAACTTGCATTTGACAAATCCTTACCGCTTGTCTGGGGGACGAGGGAAAGAAGGTACCCCGATAGCTTGAAAAACCTGCATGCCAAAAAACAATCATGGTTAAAAGACTCTGTGTAGAACTGTAGCTCAAGCTCTTTCACTATACTTTTCTGCTGAAAGCTTTAGCCCAGCTCCAGCTGCATATCCCCAGGTGGCCGGCTCAGATGGAATCCCACTTCGCAAACCCCCTTGTCTTTTGGAAGGCATAACTACACCCCACAACCATCAACAGCAACTCTGCGGATAACACGCGTAGTATTCGACAGAAGGGTCTATCGGTGATTGATGACCTAAGCTTGATACCTTGCAGTGCAGGGCTAATCAGCAAATGATACGTTGTGAATGCAACCAATACTACCAATCAAAATGAACAATACCGCACTGACCGATCAGCGCCGCCACTGGTTGGGCAGTACCCCCGCATGTTCAGCTCGCAACTGAAGCGACATACATGAAGCCGAGGGGCGGCCTCGGACTCACGTCAATGTCGGTAAGCCCGTCCGAGGTCAAAATCTCGAAGCTCACGCGTCATTTACAACAGGTTTCACAAGCATTCAATTTGGTGTAGGCGCAACGAAGTCACCAAACAGAGCCTATTCTCCGAACGGAAATGCACTCTTCGCAAATACTTGTCGTAAGGGCCGATAGATTGATTCCTATATTTGGGTGTTATCTGTGGCACGTTGCAGTCAGTATTATAGGCATGGATTCACGATATATACTATATAGATAGCAATGTGTTGACACAGTGGGACTTAGTATCTACAGTGTTGCATGTTGCATGAAATTTTATTCTTTTTTTCATGAAAATGCGATCACGTCAATAATTACTACTGGCTACAACAGATCCCTAAGACAATGACATAGAGTTTAAATTATACTTAAAACTTCGTCAAATGAATTCACCATGTCTGTCCAGGTTATTGTATCAGCGATATTTCAGAAAGGTTATGCCTCTTTTAAAGGTGCAATAGTTAACAACACCAGTATGAGGAGTAAGGTCGACGTCTAAGCTATTGAATTAGTAGTGGAGGAATTTACTTATCTGCAACATAAAGCAATGTAGTCTTACAAGCCCTAGCTCTCTCGGGGAGCCGTAAGAGACTACCAAGTGTGTTTTGATGTTGTGGAAACATCAGCGTTGGGGGACATCATTCAAACAGGATACAGTCTCTGTCTTTATTCTGCTCTCGCCACACAAACTTGTCAGTTCTACTAATGATAAGTAGAAGCTCGTAGTGGGAGTACTACTGGACCCATATGCTCGCTGTGGAGTGCGTTTAGCCCAGAATAATACTGCTAGAGTCCAGCTGATTCCAGCCATTGTTGAACTATCATCTCGCTAGCCAACTCAGAGTATTGGTCCAGCAGACAAGTTCATGGAACGTTCCATCTGATACTTGTGAAGGAATTGCATCCTCAACATCCTATGGAAAAAGCTCAGGTCTACTATATCCTCCCTCTCAAGGCTCCCAAACAGAAGGCCGGGAAATAAGTCGAAGTATTTCAAGTTCACACGGACATTTGTATGCGCTGACATAGCGTAAATGGCGATGGGTGTGTTCCTCGTGATTATCTACTACTTACTTTAAGGATAAAACCCGAGCACAGTATCGTACCTCTTTCACCTTAGCACTTCTCAGGGTGAGGGAAAGGGGGCATGGGACGTGTGTATATCACCGTGTGAAAACTCATTTGAAACCGTCAGCAATGGCTTAAAGGAAGTACACCCTGTTAGGGTCAAATAAGTAAAAAAAAATAGGGATATATGTGTATTCTTGGGGTCGCACCAAGAGTCTAGAACTATCCGTATTCAGACCCTTGACAGTACACATACAAAACTCAACGATATCTTTGGGAAAGGTAGTAGTCGGATCCATGCCCCAAACGAGGGCTCAGCCGTTGCGGGACGCTGAAACATAAATGCAACATACTTTTGCATTCGGATTATAGGCAGCTCATCAGTTATTTGAGAGCGATCAGTACTTGAGAATGAAATACCAATTAGTACCAGTACTTCCCAGCGTGGGCCTTGCACACGAGCCACGCATCATCCAAGGCTTTTACAGCTTCCTCAGGCAAAGGACCCTTCTCAAGATCCGTCAAATTACTCTCCAGGTTTCCGAGGCTTCCCGCTCCCAAGATAATAGCATCACCCAGCTCACGTCTCAATGCCGAGTGGTGAACAAGCCAGCGCAGCGCCATCTCGGCAACAGTGAGCCCAAGCTTTTTGGCCACTGATTTGATGATATCCAGGGCATCGAAATAGCTTTCGTTCCACATGTATTGCAGATGAAAATTCGTGATTGGTTGGCCTCGTTCGTACCGACCCGTGAGAAATCCGCTGGCCAGTGGCGAGTACACATAAAAAGAGATTCCGTAGTGGCGCAAGCAAGGAAAGAGTTCATCCTCGACACGGCGTTGGAGCGCGTGATAATGCCCCTCGTAGGCAGTAGGTTTGATCCAGCCATGTCTTTCGCAAATTTCGCACATCTGTGCAACCTCCCACGCCATGTAATTGCTTACGCCGAACCTATTGAAATACCCTTCACGATACAGCTCATCTACTGCGCGAAGCGTGTCTTCGTATGAGTGCTTACGGTCAGGTCCATGTAAGTAAAACATCTCGATCTTATCTGCCTTAAGTGCTTTTAAGCTGTCGAGCAATCCACGACGCACATCTTCCGGTGTGTGGGTGTATCCCCGACCCTGTTCTAGCGGGTGTCCCGCTGTTGGGTACAGCTTTGTGTCCACTGTTATTGATTCTAATTAGCGAGAGGGCAGTAGCGTGTAACACTCGATCGCTCACTCTTGAGACCACGGTCCTGCCATTTGACATCGCCCAGAAGCTCCTCGGAAGTGCCATTACCGTATGAACGGGCTGAGTCCAGCTCGTCATGTCCATGGCGTTGAAATACTTCGAGCACTTGCTTGGCCTGTTCGACACTATTAATGTGTGGCGACCCGCGAGTATCTTTATATTTCAAGTTAGCAGGATAATCTAGATCTCAGTCTATATTGTTCGGGGTAATATCTTACTTGGAGCCCCGAAGGACATGGTGCCGCAAACAACTTTCATCTTGTCCGGTGGCGACATTTTGTTCGTGTAAGTTTGTGTGATAATGCAAGTCCGAATGTTTGAATGTCCTCATCGCATCAGAGGTCTAGCGATTCAGAGTAGTAGTTATATAACATTTTGCTTCAACCACAACGGGTTTCTGATGAGTCCGCTTCAACATGCAATGGCGAAGCGATGTAAGCGGTGCACAATCCTAATGGAGCCAATATACACTGAATTGGCCAATCAGACATCACCTTTTCCGAGACAGCCAACCAAACGCCTTCATTACCGCCCACCAAAAACATGTGAATACATGTAGCAAGCTTCATGGCTCGCTTTGGTCCTTTCGGGCTTCCATTTGCCTCTCTCAAGCTTTAATCTAATGCAAGTAGCGGAGATTATAGGCTTAAAGCCGAAAATAGTCTAATGTCGATTGCAGCAGCTCAGTTACTCAGAGGATGTAGCTCGAACATGCAGCCCTGTGACGGGAAAATCAGAGTATAGGACACTTTCTAGTGAAGATGCTATAACGTGGCAATCTCGGAGGCTTTCCAATCTCCGGTTACTTATGATTTGTATATCGGTCTCGCATAATCGGAGATCTTCAACCGCCCGAAACATCAAACCCTAGTAGGTCGCTGTTCCATGTTTGAGCATACTTATGTGTATAGCACTATAGATCCGCCTTGCTGTGGCCTTGTATATTGGTATCGCCACAGAGCCAAATCTCCATAGAGTCATTTAGACTTCATTCAGACTGCCATATTGAAGTGAATCTCATGGACCAGCGCCCACTCTGGGATCCAAAAGTCCAGGAGGTATGCCGCATCTACACTTCCTGAGGCCTTCAGGCCTTAAGTTATCACCAAACTAGACGGGGAATTAAGCGATCACGAGAAAAGATTGTTGAATTCATTCGCAGATTAGGCGCACGCTAAGTGTGTGTCATGTTGACCTCCTTCGTTTGTGCCCTTTCCCAATCCCTTTATATTCCCCATTCAGCTAAGCCACCCTCTTTACGCGGCTTACCCACATCAATTCAAAATAATACAGACTACATTTTATATATTCTATACATTTACTGCGGCCCATACAGCATCCCCTTCTCCCTTCACCTTTTCTGCCTCCGTGCGCTCAAGCACTGTATGCGAAGTGCTTCACGATGGACATACAACTTCCCTCTCCTAAGTGTGACTAGAGAAGTAGAGGACGGAAGGGCTTAGTCATGCCTAGGGGCTAGGTCTGTATAACTCCGTATAGGACTATATTGGTTCTTGTAGCTAGGTCTATGGCAAGAAAGGAACAGGATAGGAAACCAGGCTTTGCACAAAGGGCACCAAATTTAGTGACATGATTGATATATTAAACGAGTGGAAGGGATGTAAGTTGCTGGATAGCCGAAGTCTAGCTCAGTGTATGCTACACTAAAAATCATCGGGGCGCTCTGTAGAGCTTGTGACATTGAACGAGCGGCGAATAGACGCATTCTGATGCAACCTATTCCAGTATGACGCATGGAACCCGTTCTCCATTTGAAACTCCACCATTTTCTCTTTGGCAACAACTCTGCCATAACGAAGACCACCCTCCACGACGCTATTTCTAGAGGCTATCTAGATGGTCGACGCGAAGATAGGCGCAAGTACAATCCTTGCTAGACCTAGGAAGAGGTTAGCTTTTGATACATTTGTATGAGGATTTACTCTGTTTAGATATGTGGTGTAGAACTCGAAGTATGTGGAGGAAGATCTGAGATAGCGGTGCTGCATCCATGGACGTGAGGTGCCTACCTGTTATTCCGTTCCTCCCTTCTGGAGTTCTGCCTGCTTGGCCTCAATCTCCTGACCGTCGATCTCCTTCGCCCTTCCCTCCTGGGCGTCGAAAACGGCGGCACATAGCCCTTGCATGTTGGGATGAGTTGAGAGCCGGGACAAGTAGGTAGTACCGCCACGACTGACGCTGATGGCGGCTGTGTGGCCCTCGATTGTTTTAGGCTTATCCATAATGAGGATATCAAATCGGCTATCAGCCTTATGAAGAGCCTCTTTCAGATGGATCGTGTTGTCATGGCATCCGGTAGGTCCCCAAATGACTTTTTCATTGAAGGTAAGGATGCATAGCTTTGTGTGTCCTTCATCGGAATGTTCCTTAGAGTCAAGCCAAACTCTGGTGAAAGCCATGACTAGGTTCTGGTAGGGAATCGAACTAATGTGGTGATACAAATCCGGTTGTGACTGTCCAGGGACGTTTCATCCAAGGCGGCGGCTTAGTTGAATATATATATCTCGAGGGGAACAGCAAAAGGCAAAGAGCGAAGGGAAGAAAAGAAGGAAAACGAGAAAAGAAACATATTAACATGAAATGACATCGCCTTCCGACTGTCGCTCCGGGAGATGCTCCACTAGACCCTTGTGGTGTTGCAGTCAGCCAGCCACCTGGTGATACCACACTCCTAACGGGTGCTGTATATCACATAGCTATGAGACACAACATCAGGAATGCATATCTGCTCCTTCGAATTAGGTGGTAATTGCGGTGAGTCAAGTACATGTATGTAGCGATCAATATTTGGCTGGCTTGCTTTTATACCATTGGCTGTATGCCGCAAAGCGGTGTTCCTCACCAAAGTGGGCCCGTCTCATAAGTCGGTACGGCCCGGCGAGGTCGAGATGTGGTGCGGATGCAGCTATTGCCTAGCCAAGCTGTCACCGGTGAGGGGAAAAGGACTATGAGGCTGAAACACGCATCGTGTGTTGCCGCGAACGATGGGGGAGGAAGTGCCGATCTGTCCACCGAATCGCGTCAGCACTGCGATCGTAGCGGTTGCATCATGCCGTCGAATTGACACAAGCAGTGAAACAAACTTCACCAAGCGGCAGCTGCTATTGCCGTGAAGGTGTGACCTATAGGTGGTAGAGGCTCGAGGAAGAAGCTAGGGCGGAATCCAGGCCGGTACTAAGGTTGATAATCAGGCAGCCACTGGCTTTGCAAACAGGCCTTTCTGCTTCATGTTGTAATAGTAAAGTGGTTCTATACTGTATGCACCTTTTCCCCAGACTAGCAAGTACCCACCTAAGTGGATTTCCGGTCAACGTAGTGAAGGGACTTGGCTGACGTTGACCCGCGGATTGCAGATGATCGGAAGGTGGAGAGTGTCCACGATGGGGCAAGAACGGATAATGAACAAGTGACAGGGGACAGAGTAGGACACGTAGGCAGAGAGTATGATTTGGTTCGCCTATGCTCCGTGTTCTTGTTGTACGAAGAATCTAAGAAGCTATGTGGGTGCGCCAGTAGTACCATGAGAGGAAAATTTGAATTACCACGAGTTCGCTCAGCATCGTTACGTCAAACCGTCTATCACAAATCAAAAACCTTTCTACTTCGGCTCATGCTTATCTATGCAGTTTTCTCTAGCGCCTATGACTGATCAGTAATGATGTGCTTGCAGTAGGATATGGCACACTCACTATAGCATATTTACTCCTGGCCCGGATCTGATTTCCAAACAACACCAAAGCCCAAGGAACCACAGTCAAAAGGGTTGCGATACCGCCCAATACGCCGCCAGCACCGTCTTCTCCCAGGTTTACGAATAGTGGTGTTGTTACTAGCGGAAACACTCCGCCCAGGATATTGCGACAAAACGACTGTGCCGCGATGGCCGACGACGCATAGGTCTGGTAGATGTCGGCAAGGTAGTTGAAAGCGGCTAAGTAGATGTAGTAGATACCCGCTGTAGCCAACCCGATCCCAATCGTGGGAACAATCCAATGAGTTGCGGGCTGAGCAGAAAATCCAAAGAGGAATAGCCCAACGGGAAGCAATACAGCAGTAAAGCATGCGAAATAGAGTCTAGACTCTGGAGATTCTGCCGGAAATCGACGCCGAATGAATACCCAAAGGCGATGAGCGCTGGGCTCAATGACATCGATATCGCTCTCAGTACCTGAACTGGTCGATGACTTTTTCCAATTAGGGTGTTTGAGCAGATTCGCCTGGAGGACACCGAAGATCGTCGCTATGATAGACCCGATGATCATAGCAATGAATATGTAGCCTGCCTGTTGAGTATTAAAATTGTATACCCGGCGAAACACTAGCGGGATTGATCCGAATGTCAGGTAGAGAACAGCCCACGCAAAAGACACCCATAGAGAGAAGAAAAATACGATGGGTTCGGTGAAGAGGAATTGGAAAGGACGAGTCAGTGATGCTGAAATCATGGTCACGAGCGAGCCCCGCCCTTCGTCTTCCATGGTCGTCCACCGAATACGTTGAAGCCTCGAGCCGTTCGGGGCTGTCGTAGGTCTCGTTAGTCCCGACGGCTGTTTCTCGCAATCTTCGGGAAGTCGGGCAGGGGGCTGGCCCGGACGAAACACCGGGGATACGCTGTCTTGAACCCAGACCCCAATGAAGCCTTTCTCCTCCAACTCTTCGTACCATTTGTTTAGTGCTCTCGCCTTTCTCGACAGAACAACTGAACCACGACTCTCTTTGAACAGGATGACAACGGCAAGGCCGATGACAAAGTCGGCAATGACCTGGTGCCAGAATACCCATTTCCAAGTTTGGCTGTTAGATCCGCTCTGTTCAACGATTATGGAAGAGATCAACGGCCCCAGCCCAGTGCCGATGAGAACACTCATGCTGAAAATCGCCATGGGAGTATTTCGGGCCTGGTTATCGTAGAGGTCGGAGATGACACCACCAACCATCGTACTAAACACACTCCCTCCAACACCGGTGAAGAATCGAGCTAGGAGCATACCGGGAACAGTCGTGACGACGCCGCAAACGGCCTGGAACACGGTGAACACCACACCAGCGACAGCAAAGATAGGGTATCGCCCATGGGTCTCGGAAAACGGGGCTAGGATCATGGGCGCGTAAGCAAAGCCCAGGCAGAATGTCGTCACGCCCAGCAGCGCGACCTCGCGAGTCGTGCGGAGATCCGCGGCGATTAGATCCAATGGCGGGGAGTATGCGCCGGCAGCATATGCCGTAGCCAAGGTTCCAACACAAGATACGGCAACCATGACGCTCTTCCGGGCGTTAGGCCACCGCAGAGGATTAACGTAAGGGGAGAGATCCGGCGAGTCTGGGATCGCCTCTGCTGTCCCGGCTGGAATGTTCGGGGTCGGTAGGACACTATCGAAAGTGAGGTACATGTAATCGATCCGGCTGTCGCGATCTAGCAATGCAGAAATCTGAGAACTCGTCCCCGCCGAAGACGACGGCGGCCGACTGATCTCTGCTCCTCTGTCATGATATTCTTTCGCCTCTGACCCTTCGATTTCATCCTCGAGTCGATTAGAGCTGAAATTGGGACATTGAGCAGCATGATTGTCAACCTTGCGTTCGGATATTCGATCAGAGCAGCTTAACTCATGTTGAGTCCGACCCAGTGGGTTGCCAAGACCTACCGGGTCCATTGTGAATGTGAAAGATGGCACGTCAAGTATATAAATGGAACACCGTGACCAAGATATACAACGCATTCGAAGAGAAATATCAGAGAACAAAGCAAAGGCGGCTCCCTGACCGGACCAAAAAAATTGAACGGTGTAGACACCGTCTCCGCCGATATTGGATGAGCGGTCGGAGTTATCAATTTACTTTTCACAAAGACGAGTAAAAGGACCCGCTTGGCTCCGGAAATACAATTACGAATAGATAAGTGAATGACGAAGGCCGAGTGGGTTGGGCACAAGGCCCTGTCCAGTTGGCTGAGACTAACAAAGGCCCATCAAGACCGAGGAGGCTCGTGCTAGGCGCGAAGACGCGAGGGTTCCCCATTTTGATCATCGAAAGTCGCTACTCTGGGTCTTGCGGCTACTTACCTGGCCTTCGCACTAGACAATACGGAGTCACTTGTGCGCTGCCGAGACATAGTGATCCTCTCGTCCGTTGCGTATCGGGTAGGCGAAAACGACTAGCAAAAATGAACCGGCGTCGGCCGTGGGTTGCGCTGCCGCGCGCAATTACCGATAGGTAGAGACTTGAGCCCCCGTCGAGTCAGTTGACACGACAATCCGCGCCTCTTTTTCAGGTACTGTTCTGAGATGACGAATCGCGACCATCCATCGCCATTAAAGAATGCCATCTTAAAAGCCATCATCATCAAAAGTCTAGATAGATGGTGTGTAGCATTTTCAGCTAGCATGTGTGTCGTCGGGTGCATAAGGTGATCATGAAAAAGGACGCCACACATTAAGGTTGTTATGATCCAGGTCCATGGATCCGGACGAAGATCTATCGATCTAAGCAGCCTACATGATATGGCGTATCCCAAATCCAGATTGAGGCAATGTTCCGTTGAACCATGACTCCGTAAGCGTGCTGGTCAGGATCTTGGTCTGAATACAATTGGGGACTGGAAGGCCGTCTTCGAAGAAAAACCGTGAGTCACCAAATCAATCCCACTGGCTGGTGGATGTTACCAATTATCGTCTAAACGCTAGTGCAGGAAAAGAAAGCTTGATGTAGATTCTGCTTATTCCCGGATATGGCCCGGAGTTTGTGGTTGTCTTGGAACTCGGCAGCCCGCATGTCAGCCAGCCTAAGTCTTTCTAAGTATAGTATGTAATCTATGTAGCTACCCCAGATCTACTAGTACACTCACGCATGCTTTTACCCAGGGAGGCGGTACGTAAAGTAGTGTAGATCCGTTCTAAAGCCGTTCAGAAGCGGGAAACTTGTATTTCATAGATAAGCTTCTGCGAGAACATCCGCAATCTCAACGAAGTACGGTTCCCCCTTGGGACTTGAAGGAGTAGTTTGACGGCAGACCCCTAAATATCTGCAGTAACATCGCAGAGAGTAATCATCCCCACCATCCACAAGGCCACATCGATCTCGTTAAAGCGGCTATCTGTGCCGTGTCCCAGAGTGCATGTAGGCGTGCAAATGAATGGGGAGGGGTTCCGTCCAACATTGGAAGCAATCGTGCAGCTGCAAGCTGCGCAGATGATCACAGGTAGTTACGGGCTCTCGCATTATGTAGCCACCCGACGACCATGGCAAGGTGAAAGACTACAAGTATATGAGGTGTGCAGCATAAACAGATAGATAATCCAGCTAAGGGTAAGAGAGCGAACAAATGAGGAAACCAAACTCAAAGCATGCGATACACGGTAGAAGAATCGGCAGAGAGAGGTATCAGTAAGAAGTGGAGTGCTGCTTTCTTATACATTATTTGCGGAAATACGGAAATAGGCGATCCAAGTGCCAAGTACTCGATAGATATGCGAGACATGGAGACTGCGTGCGGCTCGTAGAGATGCAAGGAGCCAGCGCCTGGTGCAATCTCCCGTTCTCAACAAGATACATCAATGCATCTGCGCAGTACGGCGCCTCATCACCGACCCATAAGTTTCATCATCGTCCCAGCCGCAGTGAAGAAGATGCGATACATCCAATATGCCAGACCTGTAACATGTCCTACTTTGATGCGCCAATGAGAGCTGTTGAGCGTCGCAACGGCTCGGGGGACACTCCGCTCGTCGTAAGCCATCGCGGCATGGTGGAGATTGTCTGACTGGCACAGCTGCTCAGCCAGGTCCCAGCCGTCTTTCAGGGCCAGATTCGCCCCGTTGCCGGCAAAGGGGCTCACGGCATGATTTGCGTCCCCGATGAAGACGACAGGGCCGGTTTTCATGTCGTGGGGAAACGGTTGCTTGTCCATGGCGTTCAAGAGGAGTGTCGATGACGGATCGGTCGCGTCGAGGATGGCCTTGAATGGTTCTGTTATGTCCTTCCCCAGCTCTCTCGCCTCGCGGAGCATCTTCTGGGCTTGCTCTGAATCGTGGTTATCATACTTTGGTCTCGGCTCCGGCTCCATAATGCTCAAAGCCCACACCAGCGTCTGCTCATCTATGCGTGAGAAGAAGCAAGCCGAGCCTGTACCTGTGATGACACCACCCCAGTTCGTGTCGAGCGGAGGAGGGATGGGGTCTAATCTGGCGGTCCCTCCCATCTGGACCGCTCCCGCAAACTGAAGCTTGTCGTCCGGCCGCACGCAGGCCCTGACTTTGCTCGAGGCCCCATCAGCAGCCACCAGCACGTCGCACTCTTCATCTGTCTCACCCGACTCTTCGTTCGCGAGCCGGATTCGGAGGCGCCCGTCACTAAGCTGCTGGACGGCAGTGCATGTCGTGCCCCAGCGGATCTCGGTGCTTGCAGAGGCTGCCTCGACGAGCACCCGCCGCAGATCCTTTCGCGCTATGCGCATACCCGCTATCGGCAGCTCTGGCATCACCTTTGGCCGCAGGCTAATCATGGGACGAAAGTCATGCGTCCACAGGGTGAAGTGACCTTTCCCTTGGCCCTGGTCCTCGACGCGATACACGGCCAACTTGATGATCTCGTCGAGCAGCCCCAGCTGCTTCAGTGCGTACAGCCCACTATCGCGGCCGATGCCGTTCAGCGATAGCGAGTATCCTTCCCGCCCCAGGCTTACTTCTTGGGCATCGCGGTCGTAGATGACAACGACTGGCGGCTCAATAGAGGGCGGCCATAATTTCCGCAGGGCAATGGCGAATGCGAGACCGGCCATTCCAGCACCGGCCACGACGATCCTTTGGCCCGAAAGGAAATGCTTCTGGCTTTCTTGTGCGCTCATCTTGCCGCGATACCTAGAGGGATTTTTCTCTGGTGGACAAGTTGAAGGATAATAGTGTCAACCAACAATGAATGATGTTAGTAGTGAATAAGTACTTAGTTTTGATGAAGAAGCAGTGAAGACTACTTCTAACCCGGTGGGTCAAAGACATCAGCGAGCACCATATGTTATATATCCGACAATCTAGCCAGGCCACAATGTGAAAATGCCCTTCGCGCTGGCCTCATGCCATGTCTCTATCGTACTTGTAGCGCGACGCGTCTCTCGTCTCTCATCTCCCATCTTCTACGTCGTATAGTATCAGGATCAGCATAGACATAGCAGACATCGATCACTGATGTTAGTTGCTGCCTATTGGTTAACTTAAGCATTGGTGATAAAAGACACGAAAGAGCTATTCAGCCCTAAGTCCTACTAAAGCCAGGCCTCGGAAATTCGCGCCTCTATTGGCTAGCCAGGCTCCATCTCTCGGTCTTTGCAAGGGTATCTCGGTGAAGTGTCTTGTCCGGGCTCCGGAAACGAAATACGAGCGGACGCGGTGATGATTGTACATAGCAATCGGCATCGTGGACGACCGGTCCAGACACCAGAGGCCGATAACCTCATCTCATCATCATGTCAATTCAGATAAACAGTCCATTGACTGAGGCTAAGAATAAAACCTTACTACCTCAAACTCTCATTATAGCTGAGGATCAGTACCTCGGTACTCGTTACGCAGCTTACACGCACATATGCACATTACGCACATAATGTGTAATCCAGCACTGAGCCCTCGTTTAAGGGTAGAGATCTTTTGATACCTATCTCTTATCAAGGTCAATTCTTAGCTAGCCCCGGTCTTGCACATGGCGTCTTCCTCAACAGACTAGAAGCTACCTACAGGTTCTGCTGATGGGATCCACCTAGATACCCCTCCATCCTAGAGCTAGCCAGCATGTTACGCTATGACGATCCTGCGAAAGGCAGCGTGGGGTTATCCAGACTATGTTCATTTCAACATTTTATCCCACCGCTGCTGCAAAGCAAGCAACGCAACATTCCACCACCGCACCCCCGATCCCGTCTCATCACACTACCTATATCCAAAACTCGTACAGGAACGCAATAAAAGAAAGCGAAAAGAAGAACAAAAAAAGCATAGCAAAGTCAAACGCCATGGATGATGCGCTCTTCAAAATGTCAGGGCCCGTGCCGGCCGACTTCGACGCGGAGAACGCCCAAAACCTTGAAGATGTGAGAATCATTCCCTAACTCTCTGCTAATAACTAGTTGCCGCGTAATGTTTGCTAATCAGATGCGCAATGTTTGTCGCTATGCTATAGATTGAGAAACAGTTCGCCGTCAAAGGTCAGTTGTTCTTCTATCCTCATCAAGATCGCCCCTCGACCTCTCCTTTGACGATTCTTGTTCTGCGATGCTTTGCGATGCTGACTTAAGACTGCGACCCTGACAGCCGTACAACACCTCGAGACATACTGGGCCATCCTTCAGAAGGTCAAGGGCTCTTCGCTGCGGCTGACCCGCATGGACGATGAGATACTCGAACACCTCAAGACCGACTTCCCCGAGTTCGACCCGGCCGCGCCGATAGACGAGAACGAGATGAAGAGCAAGACCGGCAAGGAGAGATGGCGCAAGTTCATGATGGCCTACGAGAAGAAGATCGACGACTATAACTTCGGCACCATGCTGCGCACGCGCCCCGACGTCGGGTACGAGCAAGACACGACAATCTTTGGTGCGTTCTCCCTTCTCCCTTCCGCCGATCGTGATCGTGTCTGAGGGCTAATGGCGCATTGTGTAGTCCCCCGAATGCAGTTCTACGCCATCGAGATTGCCCGCAACCGCGCCGGGCTGAACGACTGGATATACGAAAAGGCTCAGGCCGAAAAGAAATAAAATGAACCAGGTGCGACAGGGCGAGATAGGCAGTGCTGCTCATGAAAAGGATGGCAGCAAAGTCCGGACAAACAAATACGGCGCTGCTCAACAGGTTTACGTGTAATCACTCGCTTTCCGATTATATTTGCGACAGCAGAGGGGGTCCGTTCGTCTGGCGGCTGCGCGACAAATGTTCGCTCGTTCATGCCCGTCTTAAAACAACCACTCGTTCACTCTTCCTGATCTCTGATCTGGACGCATCTGGACGCAACTCACGGCCTGCGGTCAAGGTGTTGCATACCTATACCGAAAGCCAGCGCCTCGAACTAGGCTATGATGAATTATTGGAAAATAGACCTCGGAACGTCAGGAGAGACATACAACCATCCTGGCATCTCTTGTCTAATAGAGCCAATCGCTATTTCTATTAAATAACGCGTCGCATCTGACACCCATCATATTACCGAAATGTTCTTTTTTACTAAGTAATTAATAGTAGTGAATAGCGCACTGTGATGCTACCGGATTTGTCGCTAGGATATGCAGTATCACGGTGTTCTTCATTGTTTTGATGTCTTGCGGGTTCTTTAGTTGAACGCAGCTGTCATGCAAAACAAAGAAGTCTTGGATACTTCCTTTTCTCTCGCTAACTTTTACACTGCTCTGTTTGTTGCCACCCTTAGCAACAAGACTCACCAGCGCGTCCGATAGCCTAGATGTCGATAGGCAACCAACATATCTAGCACAACAACAACATGCATTTTGCGCCAGGCGAAGTAAACAATGCTCAAATTTCATCGCATCGAGGCACCTCAATAATGTCAATCAATCGATTTCACACGACAGCCTCATTCATAACGCTTGTTAATGCACCTGAAAACCACCGACCGAATACCTGCCCGCGTGCTATCCGGCCCTCTCTCTCTCTCTCTCCCTAACTCCCATCTACACCCGGTTGGTGATCGGTAGAAGATGGAGACGGCGGCTTCGACTCACACCAGTAGGCCTACCTCCCAAAAGCCACAAAAGGCCTCCTTCCGAGACTTGTTCACATTCGCAACATGGTGGCACCGCTGGCTGTTGGTCGCCGGCTTGATAGGAGCAGTCCTATCAGGGGCTTTCATGACCTCCATGTCTATTCTACTGGGGAGGATATTTGCCGTCATTTCCCAATTTGGCTCAGGTCACCTCAGTGGAACGGACACTGCGGCCCAAGTCTCTTCGTGGTGCGTTCTACTGGCAGTCGTTGGCGGCGCAGGCTTCTTCGTCAATTTCGCCTTCATGTTCTCGTGGATTGCGTTTAGTGAACTGCAGGCGAGAACCATTCGAGGGAGGATGTTTCATGGCTTGTTGGAAAAAGAGATGCAGTGGTTTGACGCCCAGCAAGACGGCGTCGCTAGTCTACTAGTTAGAACTCAAACGTATGATCACACTCCGCCAATTACACGGTTGGGAAGGACAATTACAATTACTGACGAGACACCAGACAGACACGCGAGTTGCAGATCGCGTCATCCGTGGCACTCGGCTCGCTCTCCGCCCGACTTGCCACCTCGATCGCGAACCTCATAGTGGCTCTGATCACGGCGTGGAAGTTGACATTAGTACTGCTCGCGTCGATTCCCGCCTCGGTGGTCATTCTCCATCTCCTGACCCGCCCGATTCAGCCCGCAATTCAGGCACAAAAGAAAGAACTCTCGCGCGCCTCCAAATGCGCATTCTCAGCTCTCTCTGCGATCGACCTTGTTAAAGTCTTTAACGGCATTGATCATGAAACATGGCAATACACGGATGCGATTCGACTGTCCATGCAGAAATACCTCATTCAAGCTCGCGCCAATGCATATCAGATGGGCTACGTCAAATTCTGGCTCGAGAGTCTCTTTGTCGTCGGGTTTTATTACGGTGCCGTTCTCGTCGACCAGGGATTGAGTCCTGGCAACGTTCTCACTACCTTCTATGCTGCTCTCGCAGCGCTACAGGCTATCGAAGCATTCGTTCCTACGTACCTAGTCCTAGCCAAGGGAGTCTCTGCAGCCCAGGCTCTCCGTTCCGTCTCTCACAATGTGGAAGACGGGCGGACAATTCATCCCATGATGGGTGGCTACATTCCTAGGGTGTGCATAGGTGGTATCGAGATGCGAAACGTACGAGTCTCTCTTCCTCAGAATCTTCAATTACGCTAACATTGCCGTTAGATAACATTCGCCTATCCATCAAATCCCTCCAGAATTGTCCTTCGAAGATCATCATTCCGCTTCCGAGCTGGCGAGCTTTGCTTTATTGTTGGGAGAAGCGGTTCAGGCAAGAGCACACTGGGCAACCTCTTGTTAAAGTTCTACGAGCCACTTAGCGGCGAAATCTTGATTGACGGGCACGCAATTCGGACTTTGGACATCGATTGGCTTCGACACAATGTCACCTTGGTCCAACAAGCTAGTGTTCTCTTCAATGATAGCTTCTCCATGAACGTCGCGTTCGGTCATAGTAACCCTGCGCGAGTCTCTGCCGAAGAGGTCAAAACAGCTTGCGAAACAGCACTACTGCAATCCACGATAGCAGGTCTCCCCCACGGCATGGGCACCTACGTTGGCGCCGGTGGCCATAATCTCAGTGGTGGACAGAAACAGCGACTCGCTCTCGCAAGAGCGAAGCTCCGGGACCCTCCAGTTCTCATCCTCGACGAAGTCACCAGCGGGCTAGATCCCGTCAGTCGCGTGCTAATCATGGAGGCAATCAGAAAATGGCGCCGAGGGAAGACTACGATAATCATCACTCACGAGGTCACCCAGATCATGGACCGTGACTTTGTTTATGTCATGGATGATGGACATGTCGTTCAGGAAGGCTTGTTCTCTGACCTCTCCAAAAAGCGCCATGGCTTTCTTGCGCAACTTGTCGCAGCTGCCACGATGTCAGAATCAATTCCAGGCCAGAGTCTGGCCGAGCTCGAGACTAGGCAGAGCAGGAGTACGATGGTCAATTTTTCCCGGCCGCTAAGCGACGCCTCCCAAAATGACCCATTGGTGCCTGGGTCTCCCTCTCCAGGTGAGGCCCTTCGCGGTGTGCCATCTTCATCTCATGATGTTTTTACGATGGCCAGGCGCAGTTCCCAGCTCCGTCTGCTTGGCGACCATCGTAGTCGTCATATAGATACTGCTAAAACACTAACTACTTTGGCCGCAACAGCCGAAACCTCCCCAAGAAAAGCGCTCAGTAGAATGGTAGCTTCGCTCAGCCGACAGCTGACCCCTACGCGCACGCCAACTTCCGAACAGTCCATGGCGTGGGGTTCCAATGACGAGTCACTCACTCCTTTGTCTCCAATCAGGGCTGGAAGTATATTTCACCTTCGAGCCCTCGGCGATACAGCACAAATCTATAGACAAGATTCCAGATATCCAAGGTCCCGACATCAACGAAAAGCAAGTTACAATAACACCAGAATAGGACATAATATTGACAACGAGGCTACACAACACGAGAATCCCTTGAATGAAAGCGAAGAAGTAGCAACACTTTCATTGATTTCTATTTACAAGACAGTTTGGCCGTCTCTTGGATTGCAAGGAAAGGTGTTCATCTTAATAGGATTTCTCATGTCCCTTGTCGTCGCAGGATCCGTGCCAGCATTCTCCATCGTCTTTGCCAACCTGTTAGCTGCCCTTTATCAAAAAGAAAATCGACAAGAAAAAGGTCGGAAATGGGCACTCATCCTTTTGGGAATAGCGCTATCCGGTGCCATTGCTACGTTCTTAAGCCATTACCTCCTCGAGTGGGCTGCTCAGTCTTGGATCAACGAGCTTCGTAAGCAAGCATTCAACCGAGTACTTCGCCAACCCATGACCTGGGTTAAGGATCCAAAACACTCGCCTAGTCGTATCAACGAATGTCTGGATCGCAACGCCGAAGAGATGCGGAACCTAGTCGGTCGGTTCGCACCCCTTCTTCTTGTGGTCGTTGTCATGATCCTTGCCTCCATCATTTGGGCACTCGCCATTTCCTGGAAGCTCACGCTCGTGGCTCTAGCGAGCGGTCCATTCCTCATCGCCGCTACGAAAGGATACTCGGCTGTTTCGAACAAATGGGAATTGCGCTGCAATAAGGCAGCGGAGGAGACAAATGCAATTGTCGTCGAGACCTTTACTAACATACGAGTCGTCCGAGCATTGACACTCGAAGGCTTCTTCAGCCAGAAGCACGATAAGTCAGCAAAGCATACATTCGAATTGGGAATCAAGAAAGCAGTTTACACAGCTACATTATATGCATGTTGGCAGTCTACGTTCTACTTCATGATGGCTCTCATCTTCTGGTATGCTACAGTGCTTCTAGCCATAAACCAGGAAATTACGGTCCAGTCTATTCTCCAAGTAGTCAATCTTCTCGTTTTGGGCTTGAGCACAGCCTCGAATATCCTTAATTCTGTTCCAGCAATCTCTGCTGCACAGACAACGGCCAGTCGACTCCTGTACTATGCGCGTCTCCCTCTAGATTCGTCTCACGAGACCAAGGGCACGAAAACATTAGCTCGTCCGTTACCGATTCGTCTCAACAACCTCTCTTTCACCTATCCTTCCAAAAAATCCCATCCTGTTTTACGGAATCTCACGCTATCGTTTGAAGCAGGTGTTTCAACTGCCATTGTCGGGCCGTCCGGGTGTGGTAAAAGCACCATTGTATCCCTGCTTCTCGGCCTCCACGTCCCCGACGCTTCGTCAAGCTCTGTTCGGCCCTTAATGTTCTCCTCTGCGCCTTTTGAACAAGTCGATGTATATAAACTGAGAACACAAATCGGCTATGTTCCGCAAACGCCCTTTCTGTTTCCGGCTTCAATAGCTGAAAACATAGCATACGGATTACCGGAAGACTCGCCTCTTCGATCTCCAATAAATATTGAGCAGGCTGCTGGCCAAGCCGGGATCCATGACTTCATACATAGTTTACCAGACGGTTATGAGACCATTGTCGGGGACGGCGGCCAGACCCTAAGCGGAGGTCAGTCCCAGCGCCTGTGTATTGCCAGGGCCCTCGCAAGGCGACCGAAGATCCTCGTTTTAGACGAACCCACCAGTGCCCTGGACGCCGAGAGTGCCGAAGGAATCAGAAAGACGTTGCAATGTCTCTTGAATCCAAACCAGTATAGTGGTAGAGAGAGATCCATCAATAGCATTAACACACAGAAAAAGCACGAGCGTTTGTGCGTCATCATGGTAACGCACAGCCTAGAGATGATGAGAATAGCTGATCGGATTGCCATGATCGATCTAGGTCGGCTCGTCGAGTCTGGGACGTACAAGGAGCTATGGGAGAAGAAGGGGAAGTTTGCCGAGCTTGTTAGTGGCGGAGTATGGATGGGTAACGACAGCTTTACGACACCACGGAAGCCGTCTGACCGTGAGGATTATGATAGAGATGGCACGTCACCAGTCCGACGAACTAACGATCTACCTCTGAGGGGGAGCAGTAAGGGGACCGAGGAAGCGTTATCGGTAACCGCTAGATGGATCGGTGCTCACGATGTCAATTGGAATGCCGAAGCGGGGTCTTCTACGGGAATCTCGAGCCCGATGGCCAGCCCTTATAGCCGGACGCCGCGGAGAAGAGAGCATAAGTCTAACTAGTAGGGATGTTTAATATACCGGCATCGCTATCGGCGCTTACTTCTTCTCGTCTCATATGTATACGAGCTCTTTTTGTGTCGACGCTCTGTATCTCTCGTGACGAGCTAGGACATGCAAGATTTCATTCACGCCCGAGTGAGAAACAATTGTTCTGTGTACTATTATATACAGCCTATTTACAAGGTACGCAGGTGGCTGCGGCATAGTTAGCAATCCAGACAGTACTTGTTCGCAAACCTATGATGTAATCAGCACACATACTATCAGACGTCGTCTATTGCCAGCTTACCCATCCCAAACTGGTGGCCCAGCAATCGTATAGTTCTGTATAAAGCCATCTGTTATTAAAAGCGCCGACCTTCCGCTCTGGGGTCAACATACCGTAACGTCTTTCATATCATCTGCGTAAATATCGATAAAGATCGACGGGTCTGACCTGAATTAGTTCCTCGTGCTACTTCACAATTGACCGGAAGAATGAAAAGAAAAAAACGCCCGTACCATTATCGGCGTAAGCTCCCGGGAACCTGGCAAGATACCTCTCAGATGGGAATGCATTGCCGGTGCCGCTGATATTCAAATGAGCGCATTCGGGATAGAACTGCGGAGCTTTAGCGACATGGATGCTGAGGATCTCGTGCCGCACGACATAAAGCCCTGGTTTAAGGGTAGTCGGGATCGTCACGGGCCAGAGATCGGGGCTGCCATCCCAATTCTGGAACTTGGTTTGATACCAGAGGCCGCTCTGCAACCCTCCTTCCAGGACTTCATGTTCTCAGTCAGAAACTATTCTATATAGAATCCGGAATAATTCATTCAGGGGGCAGGGACGAAGCTTACGGCCAGCCTCCCATATCTTGAAGAAGTCCAGCTCATTCACGTCCACGTCCGCGCACGACTCGCCGCATTCGGCGAGCCATACGCTCATGGGTCCGACGGGGTGCAGCCACCACCAGTACACGGCGGTGAGGTTATCGCCGGCCGCGATCGGGATGTAAGACGGCGGGGCGACGCCCGGGTTGTTACAGGCGAGGCCCGTGTCGTTGATGGAGAAGATGGGGTCAATCGAGGCCCATATCCGCTGAACCATCCATGGCTGTCCCTCTTGAGCTTCCCTAGGTTCGTCCGGGTCGTAGCTACACTAGGCTCAGTACACAGTCAAATCTTGTCTCGCTCACCAAAGCGAGCGACGTGTTGGCTGTACTCACCCTCTATACCAAGTGTCGCCTACTGTGTAGTTCGCCAGTCCGCCGTGGGCGACGACATGATTCACGAGCAGCAGGACGGACACTAGCGACGGTATGAAAGACATGGCGATGTGGCCTTGGCGATGCTCGGCTCTCAAAAAGAACTCCGCGTAGACGCTACGTTTGCTGTGTTACGAAAATTTTGGTACGCAGCCGTCCGGATGTAGGGTCATCCTCACTGAAAACAGCCGGCAAGTGCCGTAGCGCTTGGCGATTGGAGAAAGCTCTGTGTTTTCTATTCACGTACATTGTAGGAGCGTGGCGATGAGTTCAGCTACTTGCTTATTGCAAAAAGGTCTATTACTTGGTACCATTTGATTTCTTGTCCGTATATGGCAATTCGGAGTATCAACAGTATGGCTTCGGGGTAGGCTTGATAGTTCCCGGCTATTTCTTCGTCTCCCAATAGGCCGGTCTCATCAAAGACACAGCGCTTCCGTAGCATAGCGACTCGATATCATGTAAGTTATACACTGAAGTCGAAGCCTGTTCAATTAGTCAGAGACACTCTTCTCTTGCTCTTGGCATTTACTTTCTAGCAGCGTCCCAAGAAGGGTGATGATACTGACATGTAATAGGAACTTATCTAGGCATCATGGGACTGAGGCATCGCAACGAGTCGGCTTAGGTAAAAAGCAGGAGCTAAAATCAATTAAATGACGCGTCTCTTATTTATATAAAAGTATTTCTTCGCTTTTTCCACTAGACAATGTAGGTTCTTTCTTGACGGGCTTGCAATGCCATGGAAGAGCTGAGAGAACCAGGAAATAGGGGTTCCTAGAGATGTTCCAAAGAGGTTATCATTGAGACAGCGGTGGTCTTGCAGGGATGCAGCTACTGAATTCGTTATTTCTCAAGATTCAGTCGGAATAGAGTATAGTCACTGCGGATCAAAGGAAGACCTGATAATCACGGAAGACAAGCACCCGGAAAAGTAGAGCGCAGCACGCGAAACATCTCCAGGCGTGACCCTAATTCACGCCAAATGCGTTATAAGGCGGTTGACAATTCGCCCCCCCCCTCCCCCCCCCGCGTTCAGGTCTTGGTGGAGCTTGTTCGAAAATAACCACCAGGACGACATTCTAGGGTACGTCTAGGATTTATGTTCCGCATCCCGCAACCGGCAAAATTGGGCGGCTCAACCATATTAACCCCATCTCCGGCATTTGGCGGCGCAGATCACTTTAACTGGATAATACAACCAGACCCGGACCAGTTGCCAAATTGCCAAGGCGACCTGGGCGATTCGTTTCACTTCCAGCTATCCACCTTGAGCGCGGCCGCGAAACAAGAAGGCCCAGGAACTATGGGAATATCGCTTGCGCCTGAATGCCCACGTGTTCTTGGATCGTACCATGCAGCTCGATTCGCCTCCACGACGAGGGCCCAAGAATGGAATAATCTGGGGAAGCGTCCATAGATCTATGACCGCAACATGCTTCAACAACAGGCAAAAGTCCCTCGGGATAAATGGGGTGGTGGCGGTCGACACACATACTGAGTATAAGTATTAGTACAGTATTTTTTGTGCTGCCCTGATCCGCCTCGCTGGATCTCTTTCGACTCACCCTCCTCGGTTAAACGAACCTGATATTCCAGCACTAGCATAGCTCTCCAAAATGGTTCGCCCCCTGACTGCTGCCCTCCTGCTGGGCTCCTCGGCGTGGGCCTTCCCTCACGGCGAGATCTACGAGCGACAGAACACGACCTGTACTCTCCAGGACAGCTATCCCACGGTTAGCGTCACCAACCTGCCCGACCCTTTCACCTTCGCCGATGGCAGGAAGGTCGCTACGCAGGAGGACTGGAAGTGCCGCCAGGCCGAGATGAGCAAGCAGCTGCAGCAGTACGAGCTCGGCGACTACCCGCCGCCGCCCGACAAGGTCGAGGCCACGTTGACCGGCAACTCCATGTCCGTCAAGATCACCGTCGGCAGCAAGACCGCCACCATCACCACGAACATCGCGAAGGGCAGCAGCCCGGCGCCCGGTCCGGCCATCATCACCATCGGCGGCTCCTCGCTGCCCATTCCGGGCACGGTCGGCACCATCGGCTTCGGCAACGACGCCTGGGCAGGCCAGAACAACCAGCGCGGCCAGGGTGCGTTCTACACTCTCTTCGGCAACACACACTCGGCCGGTGCCCTGACCGCCTGGGCCTGGGGTGTCGACCGTGTGATCGACGGTCTCGAGCAGCTAGGCTCCGCCAAGACGGGCATTGACACGACCCGCCTGGGCACGACGGGTTGCTCGCGCAACGGCAAGGGCGCCTTCGTCGTCGGTGCTCTCGTCCAGCGCATCGCCCTGACATTGCCCCAGGAGTCGGGCTCCGGTGGCGCCGCGTGCTGGCGTATCTCCGACAACGAGGAGTCCAAGGGCAAGAACATCCAGACGGCGCACGAGATCGTGGGCGAGAACGTCTGGTTCAGCAAGAGGCTCGATACGTACGTGCGGTCGCTGAACACGATGCCCGTCGACCACCACATGCTGGCGGCCCTCGTCGCGCCCCGCGGTCTGTTCGTCATCGAGAACGACATCGACTGGCTCGGCCCCGTCTCCACGACCGGCTGCATGAAGGCCGGCCGTCTGGCCTTCAAGGGCGCCGGCGCCGCCAACAACATGGGTTTCTCGCTCGTCGGCGGCCACAGCCACTGCATGTTCCCGTCGGCGCAGCAGGCTGATCTCACGACCTTCATCAACTACTTCCTTCTCAAGGGCACCACCGCTCCGGGCGCCATCGAGAAGAGCTCTGCCACTGTCGACGTTACTACATGGGCCCCATGGACTATCCCTTCCCTGACAGCATAAACTGGAACAATTAGCCTTTATTCATCAAGTTAGCTCTCTCTGTGGCACATGTGGCAACGCGGATTGAATACAACTGAATAGTGTCATATATCGATTTGTAAATAACAGAGACGTCGTGCAAATACGCAAGCAAATAAAAAAAGTGTCTGTCTGTAGATCGTTGATTGGGCTTCTTAACATTGTCGCCTTGTAATATCTCTTCATTTCTCAAGATAGGCCCGAACTGATTCTTCGAGGTCATCTCCCTCGAGTCCGAGTAGTTCTACTGCATTATCGGGACCCTCGACGGCCAACCCAGCGCCGTCCCCGTAAATGCGCCTCCGCAGAAGGTTTGAAAACGCGCTATAGTCGCCTTTGCTAAGCTTTTCGAGACCGATCTTCTGCTGCTCCGATGACGGGACTCTGTTGACAGTCCATTTCTCCCCCGTAATCTTCTCGACAAGCTCCAAGATCTGGTTTTGGCTCGGGTTGAACGAGGCGATAGAGATGTAGCGGTTGGTCGTCAGCTCAAGATGCTTCAACACGCCTGCGACGGCCTTGCCGATCAGAGCTAGGTTGCTGGCCTGATACGGCTCGTTTCCGGAGTCGTAAATTGTAGCGGTTTTCGTGGTCTTATCCAGGCCGGTTGGGTGAGGTTCGTATGGCTATCGTGAAGGGAAGAGTCAGCCAGGCGGGTTTTCATATTATACTAGGCGATCCGAAAAAAAGGGGGGCAAAGGGAACCCTCACCCCGTCAAAGAAAAGTCCCGTCGAAATGCCGGTCCACGTGAATGATGGATTCTGCCTCCATTTCTCGTGGATGTAGTTCAGAGTCTTGATCTTTCCCTGTAGAATGCTCGCGATCGGGTCCGTGCCGAGAATTCTCGTGTTGAGTCCGAATTCCGAAGGAATGATGCGCTTCACGCCTGCTGCGACGGCGGCGTCGACGAGCGGTTGTTGGCCCGCAATAGCGGCCGTGGCGATAGTAGAAACAAGCGCGTCCTGGCCTTCGAGAGCCGCCGTCAAGGACGCGATGGATGAATAGTCGACCGCTTTCGATGCCACCCCAGCTGGAAATGTCGCCGTAGAACCCTCGCGCGTTAGTGCCGTCACGGAGAACTCGGCATTCACGAGCTCCCTGACGACAACTCTGCCGAGATTTCCTGATCCCTAAGTCCATTGTTAGAAGCGCTACGTATCCGCCGGGTTATTCATGGATGCCACTTACCCCAACAACTGCAACATTCTTGATTGGGCTACTCATAGTGAACCGTTCGACTCTGCTTTGTAAATCTCCCGCTACAGCCTCCCTAACTCACATTGCGACAGAGAACGGCAGATTGTGAGCCTTTTATACTCATTTTCATTATCCGATGCACAAGCTGCCGCGATTTCTCCGCACGGCAACCCCTCAGCCAAAAGCGAAAATAACGAATAAGGAGCGGAATTGCCCACTTGGAGTGTACTGTATGCCAGGTTTCAAAGCATGGTATCATTATTGCGTGATGAACGTGATGGAGGCCAACACAGATTAGCAGAAAAAGGTGAAACTGAATGCTTGGTAATACGCAAAATTTGGATGCTAGCGTATTGATTGGTTCCGACTTTACCGTGATGTGTCTCACACACGCTAGATCGTTGGTTAGACACCAGTCTACCTGGGTCTTATATTCGAACACTATAGAGGTTGCATCGTCGTGATTTTCATCAGCGCCATGATTAGATAGTCTGGACCCGAGTGACTACTAGTAATGATTTAAACAGACTTAGACCAGTACTTATATTGTGCCTTCTACTTAATTCAACGGAAACCGTAGTGAAAAAAACGAGTATACAGGGGAGTTCTATAACGCGATTCGATTACATGGTCACTTACTCTACTGTCCGCTCGGTGTGATAACTCCTTGTTGGTCGAGCTTATAACTACTATGTTATCAAGCACGGTGCATACCTATTTCGTTTCTGCTTAGGAATCCCCCTTTCCCAGTTGAGTAGGATAAAGAGAGATGGCGTCCCTCGATTTGAAATCGAGCACCGAACCGACGGTATCTTAACCGAAGCCGACCTGTCTAGTCTGAAAGCCAGGTGCCTGCGGCCTTTCCATAGACCCAGCCTGAGCGATCTCCCATACCCTACGACACTTTTATCGGGTCGGCCAGCATGTCAGGGAGCGTTCTTCATCCGGAATTAGCAACGTCGCTGGTCAGAGCAAATGGCTCTATTCTTGTGCCGATTCTTATGAATACTTTGCTCGACTGAGGTTGGGTGTTCGAGCTTGCGAACTAGAGTTTCCCCGGCCCTTCTTCTCGCCCAGAGACGTTGGAACGACTATACATTGAGAGATGGTGAGTATGGCAAGATTGATTCGATCGAAGAGGACAAGTCTTGGGCAGAAAAGGAGTGCGCCTATGTGCCAGGAAAAGTTGCAGAGCTGATGAGAACGATTGGCAGAGCATCTAATCCTCGATCAAAGCTATGGCTATGACTGCTAGCAAATTACGCACGATACACGCCATTCTCTTGAACGAGATAGTGCTACCCCGCAGATCATGATCATGGACGGGTTTGTGGCGGGGTTCGACCTACATGGGTAGCTGGTAGCTACAGCAAGCGACATCTATGCATGAACCGCTGGCTACAGTATTCGAGCTGAGAAGTCGAGCAGACACTGCCTCAAAGACGGCGAAGTCAATAAGTCGAAAATCTAAGAATTAAGCACCGAGACCTGCGCGCGAGTGAATACAACATGCCTCGGATCACGACAATATGCAAGATTCTGACGCACTAGGGTGGCGCATGAAATAATATACCGAAGATCAACTGAAATGGTATCATTAATAATTATAGTCAAGAAAATACGCTATCGCCAACTGGCACGAGCTCTATCAGTCCCTGTCCCTCTACCTATATATGTGCTGGCTAATATTTCCAAGAATCCGCATTCATTACCACGCTGCCGGTGGATGATAAACCCTCTCTAATAGTTGTATCTGTAGCAGAAGTGACCCTGGAGGGTGCGCAAGATGTCGCGGACCGGGAGATCGGGGCACTTGGAGCCGCAGATGCCGCCCATGTATATTATGGTGTCAAGCGTCAGAGGCGTGCAGCCGTCGTTGGTCGCACAGCCGCTGATGGTGCTGCGGCGCGAGATGTCTCCGAGCTGCCACTTGCGGAAGACGTAGTCGATGTACAGGTGGTGCATGAAGAAGGCCGGGTCGCCAGGAGAGGCGATGGCATCTGCCATTGTGGCACCGACACCGTTGTGGCCCTGAGCATGGAAACTGATTCTTCATTTAGCGAACCATCTGGGACACGAGAACATCAAGATAAGACTTACGTGAACTCGACGCAACTGTGGAAATCGGGGTAGGATGTACGGGCCAAGCAGGTGTTGTACGAATCAACGCCGGTCTGGGCTGTGACTCCTTCATTCACGGCGCGCTGGACGCAGTGAGGGTTGTTAACAGTCTGGCCGGGTCCGAGATTCGACTGGATTCCGCTGAAAGCCTGGGAAAGAATGAGCATGCTGACCTCAAGCGAATCACTTTGAGACTCTAGTCCAAGTTGGGTATACTTACACCATCGTAAACGCAGGTACCGCGGCCGTTAGTCGGGCCAGGAAGAGAACCGAAGTATGAGGGAGTGAAAAGCGTGGACTGAGCGAAGCGTCCCGCCCATTTCTTCTCATCCCACCACTATCATGATCCATTAGCACAGTGTCGGTTAAGCAGAACGTGAGATAACATGTGGGCTTTGCTGTTTGAGATCTATTTCTCGCAAAATGACGCAAAGATGTCGAGGGTACACTTCAACGCAAAAGTGAAATTACTTACAGGCATGGCCCTGTTGAAGCCACACTCGTCGCGAAGGACCTGCTCGAAGGCCCAAACGAAGTAGCGATGCCACAAGAGGAACTTGTGAGTCTGTTGGCTAGTGCTGCGACTGTGGATGTTGGGCGCATAGCTCTGGTGAAGGCGAACGAAATCTTCGTATCGGTTCTTGGAGTAGGCAAATTTGCCGGAGGCTGGCTTGTGAACCAGACAGTTAATGGCGTTGACGTAGGCCTGTTTATCGGAAGCCGAATAGTCATCCCACTCGAAACGGACGTTGGGGTTGGCGCAGTCACCCGTGTCCCTGGTTTCGAGGACGTCGTCAAAAACGTCCTCGGCCGACTCAATGGCATCTCCGAATTTGTGCTTCAGCCGGTGCTCAAAATGGTGAAACCCGTCTTCGATCTTTTTGCCATGCTTTTCCAACCATGCCTCTAAGCTCGACTCGTGCCCAGGGCCAAAGATAGGAAGGACACTGAAGTTGTTTCCGCCTAAATCCTTGCCTAGCTTGGCATCGGCGGGCGTGACATGGTGAACTTCACCAAAGTCTGAGAGCAGCCAGCCTCCTTGGCTGCGCTGGTTGAGGGTGAAGATGTCGAGACCGGCAGCGGCCTCCTCGGGGGTAACCGAATTCACCTCGCCAAACTCGGAAAGCGGGATTCCGTCCTCACGGGCCGGGAGGGACGCGGCGGTCACGGCGGACGCGCACAGGGCGATGGACAGCTTCATGATCGTCGTCGAATGATTTTCAGCTAGACAGCCTGGGGGAATTGCGAGCGGCGGTTTGGCGTAGCGATCATGCCCAGCATAAAGACGATCAAAATTCCCCAGGGGGGAGCGGCTGGTTGTTATTTATCACCCTCGCGCTTTATTCCCATTTGGTATTATAATTAGGGGTTCTTTGACCCAAAGAGGATCCTTTGCATTGCGCTACACAATCCCGCATTTCCACAGTATTATTCTCTGCAGCCTTCTTTTTCAGGTCGCGCGACATGGAACTCGCCTCGGCCTCGCCCAGAGCCGAACAAACATGACCGGGGCCCATCGACAAGACGACTATACGAGCGCCTAGTGCAGGTATCTCTGCCGCCAAGGACCTAGGCAGTACTTAGACGACCTAGCTCCCCAATCGAGAATACCAAGACGGACAGTAAGACGGAGACAATAAAATTAGCAGTTTGCCAGCGACCTAACAATCGACCGGTACGTGGAGCTTTTCTGCTCCTGAGTCCAAGACTATCCAGGGATGGGAGCCGCTAGGGGCGCCCTGCCAGGCTCAACCTGTTGACTAACCCCTGCGTGGGCTGTGCTGTTGTGCTCATTTCCCAGAATGGAGTAGGTTTAGACATCTCTGGCCGGACATTGGTCAGCCCAATAGGACTATTCACGTGTCGTACAACTGTATAGGCTATGTAACCGCTGAGAGCACGCTGAATCTTTGTTGCAGCTTGTAGGCGGGTCCTGTCATCTCATTCATTCTACTGATGTCCTTCCCTTCAAAGGTAAATAATACCGTAAAAAGGCTTTATTCACTTTGGAAAGATCATATTCAGGCACAGTATGATCACTGTGCAGGCACACAAAGCCGAACATGTATATGTAAGAGGTACCTGACTTAGGTAAAACAAAAAGCCACTTAGTCTTTGCCACTGTTAAAATGAGGTGTGCTAGTGTACGTAGTATACACATATCTTTCCCTTGAGTTTCAACCGGTGGTAACAGCACACGCGTGACTTTACGTAGTATGTAGCATAGCGTATATCATTAAAAACGTGGCTTTGTGAAATGAGAGCTACCGCTTCAAGCTTCTGAACTGGGCAAAGCTGGCTAAGTTGGACTGGCGCAGCTGAGAATACTGCTGAAGAGAAAAGGTTTGGTTTCGCGTCTTGGCAGACCAGCGCCCTGGACCATTTACAAATAGTCAGCTTTTAAGCGTTTCTTGGCTCAACGGGAGAGCTATGGTTTGTGACCCACGCCCGTCCAATTGAGATGCACTAAGATCAGCTTGGTTGAGCCTTTGGCCTCGAGTCATTCATGGCCTGCAACCACTCGAGACTAGAAATATCCGTCGATTAAAAACGGCTCACCGCTACATATTACGTACTATCCTATTGCTCACCACGGGTTGTACATATCATAAAAATCCTTTCAATCCCTTAATTATGTAGTTCTTGGATCATACGAAAGACGCAGCCAAGTCGCCTAACGACTTTCTTACTCAGACGAGTGCGCCCCATGGCCATACGTTTGAAATGTTCTGTGATGTGAATTTCGATCGCCCGTCCGTTAAATATCCATACGAGTCACCATTTTCATTGAGTCCCATCATGTCTACACCAGGTATATTGATATAGTGCTCTACGTAGTGTAATAGTCCACCTACCACACGCCACTATTGCGGCGCGTACCAACTTGCCGGGCGCCCCTCATGTGCCAAGATATCATCACGATCACTTGGAGATAGTGTAGTGTATACTACGTACACCACTAGAGCCAGTTCCGGGCCCGTTAAAGACGTTAGTATATTTCCTAACGCTTGAGCATCACGATATGTAGTACGGCGTTGTCGGAATGTGGGTGGGGAGACCGACCGAGGCTCATTGTTCTTCGCCGGTTATAACAGCTCAAGCACCAAAATAGTCCACTCCCTGCTTGATAGGTATATCATCCCGTAGTATAGTAGCCGATGGTAGGACGGGAGCAGATCATCAGCGAGACTATCGACTTCGATTGCGGGGAGTCAAATCTACAATGTGTACTACTTGCCAGTCCGAGACGGCGAAGAGTGAGCCCACGATGGCTTTCCCCGTATGTCGCTCGTAGCAGATTGCCAATATAGGTCCGTCGGCTTCGCCGGCGTTCTTACACATTTTGTGATATTCTATGACCGACATATTAACTAGAGGTTCTCTATAGTCTCACACAAGCGAGCAACAAATGTCTAGCGAGAGAGCGCCATGATAATGCCAAAGAGTATCCCCGCCAGCCCCCGAGCAGTTCGAATGTCGCTAGGGCCAAGCGTGGAGGGGCAATGCCTGTCGCATCAACCATTCTGTTGGGTATCTGTTCAAGATTGAAGTCCTACAATACTAGTAGTTAGGTCAAAGTACTGCGCAATAAGTAACGAGTATGTCATGGCATTGATGAAGTCATGGCGAGGCGTTGCTGCAGTGTGATGTGTAGTTGGTATCTCCATAAGATGATATCATAAGCTGTAACACGAGCAAGCGACTTACTAGAAAACTATAAACTGTCCAACCTACATGTAGGTATGTAACGCGCCCAATCAGGAGCTGGCATAAAAGTCCGATATCTACTCGGGTCTGGCAGTTCTATTGACATCGCAGTACAGAGGAGGTATTACAATGTATGAATACCCAATGCGTGCGTCCTGTCCTGGTTACATTACTTAGGCTGATCCTGTTGAGTTGTATAGCAGTATGCTTATTCTGCAGTAACACCGCTCGGTTGACAGCTTTCTCATCTAACCACGAGAAAGCAATATGTAGAGGATTATGGCATTCGCGACGTTACATTCTTCGCAGCCGAAACGCTTAAGCGAGAGCCGTCAAAGTTAGCGCACATCACATCTAAAGCAAAGCCAGGTATAGATCTAGAAGCCGACTTCAATCGAGGGACCTAGGTAATTTCAAAAGTTACAACTGGAAAAGACCAAGGTCATCATTCATGAATTTCTTGGCAACTAAGCTGACGCAACGAGCTAACAAGTAGATAGGCAACTGGAGAATGATCGCATGTAGTATTCACCCGCTATACATTTATGAACCCGTCACCCCGCCTCGTCGTCGCGTGGCTCGTCTACCGGACGTCCAACGGCAGAGTTAAGCCGCATTACGCCGCAATATGAAATGACCTATAAGCGTTACCTTTCAGAGCAGCAGGCATGCCGATACGAGCTGCTCATCTATGCGACCGACTTGGCATGACACCAGCACCACAACGGCGGCGCTGACCTACACCAGGACGGAAACTTGGCGTGCTCTTAGCGGTCAGGCTTGTAAGCTCACTTATGTTTTACCGTCTCACGACATATGACCGCTTGACAGGTTGAGGCACTCGACTAGATCTGACCACAGAGAGCGATTGTTCTAATCTCCCGTCACACACCTTTAGAGTCTGACTATCGCGTCACGCGGTCACGAGCATCTATGACTCGAATCACAATCAAGGTCTTTATTCCGCCCGTTTTCAATAGTGAGGTCCGGGAACTAGGATCTCGGGCTGGTGCAATGAGGGGCTGAGCTCTTGTAATTGCTCATGGAAGAAGGGCTCCGTATTAGCTCTTACTGAAAAGATCACGCTGCCTCATGACTGGGCTCAATCCATTAGTCCGTTGAGTTCCAAGTTCGCATGAAAACCACGGAGAGGGCCTCACGAAAGTTTGATACACACCGCGAGCTGACGGATACCTCCTCGCCTGAGCTACTTGTACCTCGATGCCAACACTAAAGGCAGACGAGCAGTTACACACCAAACACTCTTCTTGGAACATAGAGAACAGCTCCGAGTTCTCATTCCCTCTTGTGTAACTGCCGTCATAGATGTACTACCGTCTTCAATAATCGCCAGCACAGCGATTAAGCCCAAAAATCTCATCATTAAACATCAAACGCCACGCTGACTAAAATTGAAAGAATAACATACATACACACTGTTTTCTCTTTAAGCCACACGCATATTTTCTTCGGCACACTCGCGACGGCGCACAGAGGGGCGCCTGTGGCGGGATATATCGAAATCCAGTCCTGATATTCTACTCAGTAGGTAACTCGATGTCTTGTGTGACTTGCTAGGTGTAGGTATCGTTCTGCGCCGTAAGTTGAGCGACGAGAGCAGGTGGTATTACCTGCTAGGATCGCGTGAGAATTCTTCTTTCTGTTCGGGATAAACGCTGTAATCTCCTTGTTACACGTTGTACATTGGCTTGATACCTGCTAGAACTCATAGACTAGCTAGGCTGTCAAGTCTTAGTCCTGCCGAGGGATGCGCTATCGACTTCTCGTTTATGAACTACGGTCATGCCATGCGCAAATTCGCTGTGGCAGTCTTGACAGACACGCCACTAAATCAATGCTGTCTACTGAGCTGCGGCTGAACAATTCAGATTGTTCAACAGCTATGTCTTACAAGCCTCACGAGTCATCAACGTGGGATTCAGGTACTAGAGTCAACAGGTCTGAGACATCGGCTAGGAGAGACAGAAGGAAGATTGAGTGAGTACTCGGGCTCGTAATATTGCTTACTTGGATCAGCGGGGGGGAGCCAATGGCAATCAGCTCAACAGCTTCAAATGAAAATGGTATTATTCTCCTTCAATAAATTCCGATCCGATATGAGACAGCTGGTACTCAGTAGAAGTCCGACTGAGCAGCACCTGCCTATTCTATAGATTACTACTCCGCTATGTTTGGCATGATTTTTTACGCAGCAAGTGTCTTGTCTTTTCTTGTGAATTTGATTGAGGATTCAGCAAACATCTTCCCGAAGCGTAATGCTACCATCGTAAGCGCGCTTTTCCGAGTAGATCATGGTACAACACTTTGACAATAGCAACCATAGGAGTATGTGACTGACCGGGACGGTTCACAAGGAGGAAAGGTTCAGGACTGGATGCGAGATCACAGATCGAAACTACATATTGGCTAGGTGGCAAGTTCTATCGTGATCATGTGTATCAATTTTCGGTCCGCGGCATCTCTTAAAGATCCTCTTGTCGATGCATCGGCAGTTTATACAGTATCGAATAGTGTGGTCGCGCATATTTCATTAGGAGGTAGGAAGTAGTCCAAAGCCGCAAGCGGTGGCTCATCAACCGGACTGGCGAGGTCGTAAGGGCGTACATACTTCTTGATCCCATCAGCCGCAATCTCGGTGACCGTATCAGGTGAAATAGCTTCTACCGATATGCGAGCATTGTATTCCAGGGATGCCATAAGTGTCCAGGCGTTGATTCCTGTCATTTCAATCCTTTGCTGGAACGGATTGACCCATCTTTTCAAATTCGTGATGGTGCCTACCTTGCAGAATTTCATTCCCGAGGTATACCAATCTATCACTGTTGCACTTCGTGTTAGCCAATTTCCTTCTCGAGGTCCTCATGAGGTACCGGCATAAATCGAAGACGGAAGTTGGGTTGACCAGAAGATCATTACTCCTGAGCAGCGTGGATGAGATCGAAATCAACTTTCATATTCACTTACCCTGGTCTATGAGGTCCTTGACCACGGCGAAACAACGTTCTCCCGATGTTGCTTCATTGAATGGCATGGGACTGCAAAGTACTTCCTTGCATTCGGCTGTTGTTAAATTAAAGCCTGCTTGATCCCAAAATTCGTGAAGGTGATTTTGGATTCGTTCTATCCGTGAGGCAATTGGCCGATGCCGACCTTTATGGTCGGACTCCTGTGAACGTCGAGGGTCGATGATGGAGTAAGATATCAGTTGATCGTAAAGAGCCGGTGCCGTAGGAGTGTTTTCGGAGTACCATATGACGGTAACGTAATCACTGCCCCATTTGTCCTCTATCCACAAGGGCCATATAACCCAGGGTCGCCTCTTTAGGTCGGCGAAGAACTTGTACTCTTCCCTGCTAGGCTCTTCAAGCACAGCAACATGATATTCTTGGTAATCTAGTTTCTTGTACATGGCGACTACGGCATCGTTATCGTCGCCCCAGAGTGCCGGACCGTTGGGTGCAGCAAGGTGCACATATCTGCGGGCGTGTCCCGGCATACACCTCCATAAGTGAGATGTTGCGATGTCCAGGGCGCAGATTGAAACGGGAGCATCATGAGAAAGCTGAAGGTTCGAGAGGCCTGCCCTCGAACGGAAGGTGTGCTGGACGAAGCTGGGGTATAGAACGTCCCGAATCCGCCTCCTATCCTGAGTGACCGCGGTGTCCTCCTTTAGAGAAATCGAGGTGTCGTTGAGGCTCGTCTGCTGCGAAGAAAACGAAGAGTAAAGATTCAGCGAATCAGTAAGTCCTTCCGATTTTATCCCGGTGAATGGCCATTCAGAGTTCTGACTGTCAAAATCCGCCGCGGCCCTGTCTTCACCAACACCACCACGCCTATCATTACCAAGTGCACTACGAGCTTGAGGCGTGGTATCACTATTGGCCGACATGGCCGTATATGATTAAAAGAAGTGGTGGAGGAAGAACAAAACGGCAAGCTGTACTAGTGATAGAAAATTACCAATGTTAGATTTGAGTGTAGTTAGAACGAAGAGGGCGAGTGCATAGCACTCGCGTACCAGAGCAGCTCTCAACAGATTTGTCTCGATCAATTTCTTAGCACATATGTAAATTGGCAGCTTACCAACATTGAAGATTCGAACAATGGAAATTTTCATGACAGAGGCGGCAACAGCACTTAGAGGGATAACATACATCCGTGTACAGCTTTGTCTTTACCGCCGTGGAAAGTACGTCAACTGGTTTCGGACAGGCAGCCTTTGTCAGAGTCAAGATGCTGAGTTCACGTTCTTTGTTGCGGGCGAACGTTTGCGAGCGCAAGCGGAACCGAGAAAGGTAGTTTGAATAAGCGTATTCCATGCACGTTTTGCTGTATGCTTTCTCTTCAGGTAAAAGGGGGCAACACATCTCGTTTATGTCTGGCTCTGACCTGCTGTCTCATAGAACCGTCTCTCCCTGATAGTTCCTACCGTAATCAGCTCCTTAGAATTGGAGCATGGCCACTAGACAGCGTCAATAATGGTAATCTGCGATCTTCTTAAGGTCTTGACGCGTATGTCTGTGGTCTCAGGCAACTGCTGGTGCCGATAACTACTTCGTTAAGGACCAAAGGTTTTTGTAGATCGGCGCCGCACCGGATATAGTTCGTACAGCGCGATAAATTTTGGCAGGGCTACTGATTACATGACCTTTTCACTTGACACTTGCCTACTAGTCTAAGGTTCTACGGGCGAAGGTGAAAATGTACTTCAAAGATATTGAGGAAATATCGTGACAAGGTTTGAATTCATTCAGGGGCGGATGTAGCTGCCCAGCTGCCAACATCATAATCCTGATAAGAGAATAAAAATGCGTACTGATATAAGCAAATGCGGATATTCACTTATCATGGAGTTAGCTCCTGTCGATGTCAAGGTTTGGTAGACTCCACTCTCCGCTTACATAATTCATCAATTAAGCAGACAGGCGCGTCTCGTTAATTACGTCGCGCCCCGGTGTGCAGGGGCAACCGCGTAGAGGACCCTTGTACAGCACGCTCTCACTCTCCCACCCACTCACTTAAACAACAACTTAAACCTTCTAATCTATTGACTACCTTCTTCGTTCTGTTGTCTTCAGCAATTCTAGAAAAGAACCTGGATTCTTTTAATCCTGTTGCGTGTATTGTACAATTCTGTTCTTCCCTTCTAGTCGTACTTCACTGTGATACCATTTCATTCCGGGCATCTTCTGAATTTTTTTGCTCGTACTCAACATCCTATGAAATATACACGCCGGACTGCCGCTATTTCAGCTGCCTTGTATAACGGTAGGGCGATAGGGAGGAAGGTGTCTGATTAATTAATAAAAGCGTCGCTTGTTGGCTTTCGCGTTCATTGTCATTGCTTAAACAGCGAGTATACTGGCGTTATATTGGCAGCTTGGTCGAAATGGGCGAGACACGAACTCCGGCGAAGACGCCGTCGTCTAAGAAGCCCGGCTCTGCGCTCGCTTCGACTGCAACGGCGACACGCAAACAGCAGAGCATCCTAGGCTTCTTTGGCAAATCCTCCCCGAGTGCTCCCGCGAAATCCCCCGCTTCCACTACTACTACGCCTACTACCGCCGTCACTACGACGCCCCGCGCCTCTTCGTGCCTCCAGGAGACAACAACTAAATCCAATTCGCTCCAGCTCAACAGGAACAAGAGACCTTCCAACGCCACCCCGGTGCCCAGCAGCGACGCTGTTGAGCCCTCCAGCTCCCAAGAGAATCACGACTCAGCCGAAATGGACCCCGCCAATAAGGTACATATCCCAACCTCCTATTTGCCCTCGTCTATTTGTTTCGCTTGCTAACATGGGCATTCATGCAGAAAGGCGCTGTTTCCACCAAACTTGTCATCGGTAGCAGTCCTTCGCGTAGGGTATGTTTATCCTGGATATGAAAGCTGACTGCGGTCCTGCCCCTCCCCCGATGGACACCAGTACGCTTGAATCACGGAGCCCAATTGCTGACTGCTGAACTCGCACGCTAGGCCAAGAAGACAGTCAGCTACGTGGAGTCTGACGATGATGACGACCAAGACGTTTTTGCTGCCATGGAAGCTAACCGCTCCCGACGTCGCGGTCGCCAACGAGCCAAGGCCATCGTCGAGGAGGATGAGGACGACTACCAGGAGGCAGGCGATGCGGCTGGTTATGAGGACGAAGACGGTATGTTATCGATGATAAACAATTGCTAGAGCGTCACCTGCTAACGCTCATCATAACGCAAGATGAAATGGCAGACTTTGTAGTTTCGGATGACTCGGACGCTCCGTCCAAGAAGAGAAAGCGCCCAGCTAAGACCCCGACGGCTCGGAAACGATCACAACCCTCACCCCCCGCTAAGAAAGCGGAAGATAGCGACGCGGAACAAGACGAAGCTGACCTGTCAGAAGAGATACCTTCAACCTCAACCGCACAGCAATGGGCCTATGACCCCAATACTGTCGATCCGGTCAAGCCGAGGGCGGTGCCCACAGCTAAGCAAGGGACAAATAAGGTCAAAGCACATACCCGTGAACCCGAGGAGCGATACCCATGGCTCGCTAAAATCGTAGACATAAATCGCAACCCGCCGAGTCACCCCGACTACGATCCGTCCACTGTCTACGTACCGCCTATGGCATGGGCCCAGTTCTCCGCCTTCGAGAAACAGTACTGGGAGATTAAGCAGAAACTCTGGAACACGGTGGTGTTCTTCAAGAAGGGCAAGTTCTACGAGCTGTATGAGAATGATGCAACCATAGGCCACCAACTATTCGACCTGAAGCTCACCGATCGTGTCAACATGCGCATGGTGGGTGTACCCGAGAGCTCCCTAGAGATGTGGCAGAACCAGTTCATCGCCAAGGGGTACAAGGTCGCTCGGGTTGACCAGATGGAGACGGCCCTCGGTAAAGAGATGCGCGAGAGGGATGGTGGCAAGGCCAAGAAGCAGGAGAAGATTATCCGTCGCGAGCTTGCCTGTATCCTCACCGGCGGAACCCTCGTCGACGGCAGCATGTTACAGGACGATACAGCGACGTATTGTGTGGCCCTCAAGGAGTCTGTTGTCGATGACCATCCGGCCTTCGGCGTTGCCTTCGTGGATGCTGCCACTGGCCAGTTCTTCGTCTCCGAATTTGAGGATGACGTAGACCTGACCAAGTTCGAGACGCTGGTCGCTCAAACAAGCCCACGAGAGCTTCTACTAGAAAAGTCGCGCATATCAACCAAGGCTCTTCGCATTCTCAAGAATAACACCTCGCCGACTACCATTTGGAACTACTTCAAGCCAGGAACAGAGTTCTGGGAGGCCGAGTTGACCCGTCGCGAGCTTGGCTGCAACGGGTACTTTGCTTCAGAGGACAACGAAGAAGAGGTGTGGCCCGACGTTCTATCCGAGGCCAAAGACAAGGATTTGCTTATGTCTGCACTCGGCGCTCTTGTTCAGTACTTGCGTGTACTCAAGATTGAGCGCAACCTACTCTCTCAGCGCCACTTCACGTGGTACAACCCCATCCACAAGAATGGTACCCTCATTCTGGACGGTCAAACCCTGATCAATCTCGAAATCTTCTCCAACTCTGTCAATGGCGGTGTCGAAGGCACACTATTTTCCCTCCTCAACCGTTGTATCACTCCATTTGGCAAGCGCCTGTTCCGTCAATGGGTGTGCCACCCTCTCTGCAACATCCAGAAAATCAATGAGCGACTAGATGCTGTGGATATGCTCAATGCGGACGTGACTATACGCGAACAATTTTCGTCGCAACTCACCAAGATGCCTGATCTTGAACGGCTTTTATCGCGGATACACGCGGGTGCTTGCCGACCCGAGGACTTTGTCAAGGTTCTTGAGGGGTTTGAGCAGATCGAGTATACCATGAGCCTCCTCGGCGCCTTCGGAGGTGGTAACGGCCTTATCGATCGCCTCGTGGCTTCTATGCCAGACCTCAATGAGCCTTTATCGTTTTGGAAGGCGGCTTTTGATCGCAGGAAGGCTCGAGAAGAGAAGATACTCATACCAGAGCGTGGCATCGAAGAGGATTTTGATCGCAGCTACGACACCATCGTCGATATCAAGGACGATCTGCAGTCCCTGCTCGCCCAGAAAAAGGCAGAGCTGAAAGCTAAATCCATCAAGTTTACTGACGTTGGCAAAGAAGTCTACCAGATAGAAGTGCCCAAAGCTGTCAAAGTTCCCAAAGACTGGCAACAAATGTCTGCTACAGCTAGCGTCAAGCGCTACTACTTCAAGGAACTGACCGGTCTTGTACGAAAGTTACAAGAGGCCGAAGAAACGCATTCACAGCTTCTTCGCGAAGTAGCGCTTCGCCTTTTCAAACGGTTTGATGTCGACTACGAGATTTGGTTACAAGCCATCCGAATTGTGGCCCAGCTTGACTGCCTCGTCAGTCTTGCCAAAGCGTCATCATCGCTTGGCGAGCCGAGCTGCCGACCTTGTTTTGTTGATGAGGAACGAAGCGTTGTCGAGTTTACTGAGCTTCGACATCCGTGTATGCTGAACACAGTTGATGATTTCATACCGAATGATATTGTCCTTGGGGGTGATACTGCCAAGATTAACCTCTTAACCGGTGCAAATGCTGCAGGTAAATCTACAATTCTTCGAATGGTAAGTTGAAAATGCGCTTTCTACTATCGTTGCATCACACTAACACGGACCAGTCATGCACTGCTGTCATCATGGCGCAGATTGGCTGCTACGTGCCAGCCTCTGCAGCACGCCTCACGCCCTGCGACCGCATTATGTCGCGGCTCGGTGCCAACGACAATATTTTCGCAGCGCAATCAACATTTTTTGTCGAGCTATCAGAGACAAAGAAGATCCTTTCGGAGGCAACACCACGCTCTCTCGTCATTCTCGACGAACTAGGGCGAGGCACTTCGAGCTACGATGGTGTTGCCGTAGCACAGGCCGTTTTGCATCATGTCGCTACACATATTGGATGCATCGGATTTTTCGCGACTCACTATCACTCCCTGGCCACAGAGTTCGAGAATCACCCAGAGATTCGAGCGAAAAGGATGCAGATTCACGTTGACGACGAGAACAGGCGTGTCACGTTCTTGTACAAACTTGAAGATGGTGTAGCAGAGGGAAGCTTCGGCATGCATTGCGCGGCCATGTGTGGCATCTCTAACCGAGTGATCGAGCGTGCTGAGGTTGCTGCTAGGGAATGGGAACATACAAGCAGACTCAAGGAGAGTCTTGAACGTGCTAGGGAGGGATGTTATATACCATTAGGTGTTTTGAGCGACGTGGCCGCGCTTCTCGACGACGAGAAAAGCTCGGATATTTCAGCGAGAAGCCTGGATGTACTTGCACAAGCTATCGAAGCCTTGTAAATAGGAGGCAAATTCATAGCTTTTCTCCCACTATGCGTGTCGGAATACCCCTAAAAATCGGTCTTGTCCGATTTGATGTATGTATGTTTGGTCTTTGCTAAATTTGGGAGGGGGATATGTAAGGCGTTGGGGCTAGAAGTGAAAAAGGAGGAAAAGGACATGTTGCCACAGACTCAATCATGGCATATTGCTAATATCGGAATAATAAATTGTTAGTAAGTCAGTCGTTCTTGTTGGGGTCTTTGGAAGTTCAGTCATTTGACAACGCCGCCAATAGTCATTACATGTCTGAAATGTGATCATGCTCTGAAGCCTGACAAATCATAAGAGAGACATGGGAAGTCGAAGACGCTTGCTCCGAGAGGACTTGACATGCTCAAACCTTCTCTTGGTTCGGGAACTTGGCATTAAATAAATAATTGGAAAAGACGACGATACTGCAGGGGTTAAGTATTCCGCCATCCGTAACGCGTTCCCCTAGTTTATGTACGCCTCGACCTACCTTAAATATCTAAGTTCATTGTTTCCAAGCAATATCGAAATTGGAGTTATGACAACCATCAATATCCATTGCTTTCTAGTATTTTAAATGAATATTTGCTAACCTGGCTAGGTAGGTAACAGCCGACGATAAAACACAAATATAGCTCCCTTCCTTTGTCGATTTCTACCACCTTCCTGCTCTGTTCAACAATCGACATAACCAGTTTTCTCGGAGATCTTCCCATCAGATGCCGCCCCCTCAAGGTCGCTCTCGCGGCGCGGACACGCCTCAATAGCAATCTGGTCGAGATCCCAGACAGTCTCCATGACGAGCGACTCCTTAGCGGGGAAAATATAACTCAGCCCCACGTAAAGAACAATAGAAACAACGAACCCAAACATCCAGTTAAACGTATACAAATTCCTCAAGCCGGCATTAATATGCACAGCTTCCGGTCCGCTAATACTAAGTCCCAACCCAGGCAGCAGCGGGGCAACAGGAACAATGAAAGCCACGGCAGCGCGCCAGTTGCACCCGGCGAGATACCGGTAGCGGCCATCGGGGTTGTACAGCGCGGGGATGTCGATGTGTTGCTTTTTCACGAGCCAGAAGTCCGCGGCGATGATGCCCGCCAAGGGCCCCAGGAACACGGCGTAGCCGCCGAGGAAGGCGAGGAGGGTCGAGGCCGAGGAGAGGATCTTCCAGGGCACGAGGGCCCAGCCGGATATCACGGCCGCGATGAAGCAGCCGCGGCGGATGTTGATCCAGCGCGGGAAGAGCTTTTCAGGGGCGTTAGTTGGTTAGATAAGGTAAATTGATTGAGTTGTGTGTGAATTGGATGGGAAAGGGGTAGGAGGTGCGTACTACTGTGAGGTCGTTGGCAGCTGAGATGCTGTTTGCTGTGATGTTTGTGCCGACTTGCGCGATGTACCACTGCAACACAGAAAGATTCGAGTTAGTTTAAAGATCGTCGGCACTGCGAGTATGAGACTCGAGCTATCTCCCAGACTGTGGGGAGTAGAGCTTCTAATTTCGATGGCGTGAAACCGAGCCTGTAGATGGCAGAACAAATGAAGGAAGAAAAATGAACAGGAGAAATATACTTACGGCCAACGCAGCAAAAAAGGCAGCGGCACGTCCACCGGAGCCATAATCAAGCCACAGCGTAATGATATCCAGGGGATTCCAGAGGTACTCGCCCGTGAAGACATGGGCGGCAGACGTCGTCACGATGCCAATCACACCGCAGATGGTGAAGAGGATGGGCATCGCGGGCAGCTGGATGAACTGCCCGTTGGGCGACCTCGCGTACCGCGTGAAATCGGGCATGTTGACGCTCAACGTGGACCAGGTGCCCGTGACGCTAGACATGCTAGAAAGCCAGAGGTAGGCGTATTCTATTTACGGGGTTTGGTCAGAAGGCGTTATTCTCGTCATTGCTAATGACCGGCCGTCGTGGGGCGTAATATACCGCAATCTTCCACAACCGGGGACCAGGTAGGAAATGGGCGAGCACCTACCGGAACCGCTCACAGAAGCCCGCTGCGCGAAGATTTCCCCGCCTCCCCCAGCCTTCCGGACCGACCAGCCCAGAAGTGCGAGCGCGGAGGCCGGGGCAGCGACCAACTTAATCCAGAAGAGCGGCTTCAGCTTCGTCGGGTGGATGAGAAGAAGAGGCAGCTGTATGATCCAGAACAAGAAGTAGGATATGAAGCCCTGGGTGGTGAGACCGGCTGATGCGGGCAAGTGGTTCGGGATATCTTTATACGACGGCGCCCAGGCGCGAAGCATGATGGTTATGCATTGCGCGCCATTCGCACCCTGATTATCCAGACACGCAAAACGTTAGCGAAACCCAATATCATGTATATATCTGACCAAGCACGAAATCGATTAATTGTCATGCGTAGTTGTATGGTTGTCTTTACCTGTATACCAAGCCAGAACATGGCGAGCACCGCACGGCTGACAATGGAGAAATATCGCAGATAGTAACCAAAGCTACTCGTCGCAATGACAGAGAAGGGGACGTGTAGCCTGGACCCGATGGCTCCGTTGAGCACGATGGGTATAGCCACGACAAGGTTGCCGAGGAACATGATAGGGATGGCCTCCCTCCATGACAACCCGACATCGAGAACGGCAGAGGCTGTCTGCCATGTGGTCAGGTTTAGCACATCGGTGGCCCAGTACGCGATTATGCTCCAGCTGCTCCAGTTCTGGTGCTCCGGGGGCGTCGGGTCTATCACCATCTACGTGTAAGTAAATATGCATATTACAACACCACCGTATCGCAAGCAGAGCAACGAGGCGCGGCGGAGGGCAAGAACGGAAAGTAGTCATCGTACCCATATCCTTATTTGTCCAAACGTGAGCTGGAGCCAGAGCTCCGGTCTGCTTGGGGAGCTCCCAGGCGTGCACAGACGTACATCTCCGCCTGATCTCGGAGGCTGACGGCCTCTTCACTATATACGGGGTGATGAGTCAGAACGACGTCTTCATCCCATCTTTGGGAGCGAGTGTACGACAAGTATATAAGAGTGAGGAAGAGTGGAGATTCTGCTAAAGCAGAGACACAACATGACTCGAAATGCGTACTGTTGAATACTATCAAGCGTTGCGGAAAGGCCGCGGGAACTTGAAGACACTGTCTTCGCTCTTATGAGGCGTCGTCGACAAGATAGACTTTGACCTCTGCGTAAAATAGGATGTCTCAGGTAGGCATTCTCTCTATCGTAGATGAGGCGGCTGTCCAGGGCATCCTAAGCACTTTTATAAATTCTTATCTCATTCACCCCGGTCTAGACCTCACCTCACTAGTGATCCTCGTCTGTTCAAAAGGAAACGGCAGGCCCATGTCAGGTGATATCTGGTAATATCTGGTACTGCATAACTAACCTAACCCTAGGTGGTATTATCGCAGTCAGTCAGTATTGTACGCTGTGACTGAAATGTCAGCTCCAGTCATGGCATCCTGCTCGGCATACTGGCCGGTACCTGGATGTTGGAATGAACAAGCCAATGGCACGAAGGGTTCTTATCTGGATATCTCTGGCACCCCCGTCTGCCAAGTGGGTTGGTCAACGCACGCTCTTCATCCTGCATCCGAGCAGCCACGATGCCCGAGTTGGGTTAGTTCTTGGGATGTCTTATTAGCTTCTACTGTAGATTCGCATTCTTGAAGAATCAGATAACGTGATGACGTGGTGGTGAATATCTTCTTATGGGTGATTTCGTAGCTTGTTGCGTGGTGCTTCAAGCTGTAGACATTTATTGAACTGGAATAGTTCTCGGCTTCGTCCCCAGACCTTGAATAGAGGAATGAAAGAGATCCCAGATGGCATATGCATGTGTTGGGAACGCTTCGAAGGGGCTTTAAAGCACAGGCTCGCTTAAGAGGATAAATTGCATACATGACTATGCTACTATTAGGTATATATAATTACTAAACACAACCTCTCGTAGCACCTGCATGATCCTCGGCCAATTAACTTTTCTGTAATGTGACAGAGAGAAGCACCGATATCCAAATTCCATCCAGCACTTCTTCCATCTCGTCGCCTCGAGTGCTCCGTTCACAACACACAGGCGGGCACAAACAATTCTCCGCCGGAGATATGACGTCTCCGTAGTTCAATTGAGCAGACGATAACACACCAATTGGTGACATGCGCCTGCGGTCATTATGAGCTTTCGGCCGGCCGGAAATGCATTCCGCTCGCATGCTCTCGACAACATCTGCTGGCGATGCAGTTGCAGTCGCGGGCAGGTGATGAGGATATCTACAATATCTACACCACCATCGTCATTAGTGCCATTGCTGCCACTGGCTCCGGTCCCGAGATCGTCATCGTTATCGATATCGAAGCTCGCAGCAGCGACTACTCGATCGTTCTCTCGTGCCGCCCCCCTCCGACAAGGCCTCACATCTACTCCCGTGCGCCTGAAGGCTGGCTATTTTGTCTCGAATAATGACCTCTCGATACCATCGCCCGGAGCCGCGAGTCGCCATGTGAATTCAGCAGATCCCGACCACGTCTTACCGCACAGACGACGGCGGCTGCAGAAGAAGCGACAGCAGCAGCAACATCCACAACAAGATGCCATCTCTTCTTCTCCTCAGTCTGGAGCAGGAAGAGTAGGAGGGGCAGCGGGAGCGGGAGAAGGAGCAGGAGAAGGACAGGGAGCGGCGGCGGCGGCGGCGGCAACAGAAGACATTCTCCCCGACAATGCCTCTTCCATCCTGACGACACAGTCAACCAAGCATCCCACGACCTCGTTCCGCCGCCAGCTGTCCCTCTACCTCTCCCTCTCCAAACCCCGCCTAACCGTCCTCGTCGTCCTCACAGCCATGGCACCCTACGCCTTGTACCCCGTGCCCGACTTCATCTCGCCCTCCATCGGCACCGACACGCCCTCTCTATCCCCGCTCACCCTCGCCTTCCTGACCACCGGCACGGCCCTCTGCTCGGCCAGCGCCAACGCCCTGAACATGCTCTACGAGCCCGCCTGGGACGCCATGATGAGCCGCACCCGCAACCGCCCCCTCGTGCGCGGCCTGCTCTCGACGCGGAAGGCCCTCGCCTTCGCCGTGCTCGCGGCAGTAGCCGGCGTCGGCGGGCTCTACTTCGGCGTCAACCCGACCGTCGCCTTCCTGGGCGCGGCCAACATCGCCCTCTACGCAGGCGTCTACACGCCCCTGAAGCGCGTCTCCTGGCTCAACACCTGGGTCGGCGCCGTCGTGGGCGGGATCCCGCCCCTGATGGGCTGGGCCGCCGCGGCCGGCGAGTACGCGACGGGGGACGGCTCCTTCCAGGAACTCCTTCTGACCCCACAAGCCATCGGCGGCTGGCTCTTCGCGGCGCTGCTCTTCGCCTGGCAGTTCTCGCACTTCATGGCCTTATCCTGGTCCATCCGCGACGAGTACAAGGCCGCGGGCCACCGCATGCTGTGCTGGATCAACCCGGCCCGCAACGCGCGCGTGGCGCTGCGCTACAGCGTCGCCTTCTTCCCCATCTGTGTCGCCCTGTGCGCCGCGGGCGTCACCGAGTGGAGCTTCGCCGTCACGAGCATCCCCGTGAACGCGTGGCTCGTGCGCGAGGCCGTGCGCTTCCACCGCCACGAGGGCTTCCAGGGCAGCGCGCGCGGCCTGTTCTGGGCCAGCGTCTGGCATCTGCCCGCCATCATGGTCCTGGCCCTGGCGCAGAAGAAGGGCATGTGGGGCCGCGTGTGGAGGAGCGTCGTGGGGGAGCCAGCTCTTGATGACGAGGAAGAAGAAGAAATATTCGACGATGATGATGAAGTCGAGTAATGGTTGGCTTCATATATATAGCGTCACAGCAGCTTACGGCGACTGGTTGCTCGTGGCAGAAGTAAGGGAAGTCGGGAACCATATACCCAACAGAGGTAAATTCCCACCTGCAACATATACTGTCTATAAAATGTACAAACAAAATACCACTCGGGGATAGACAGGGCCTCTAGATTATGTATGATGCGGGTTACATGGCATATTCACTCATCCGGGGCACGGTTGACTTCTTGGATTGTATTACAGATGCTCTGTTCATTCATAGCATTCGCAACCAGTTCTAGCATATCATTTCCCCCCTTTTTCCAAATCATCCGCCTGTCTCTCGTTATCCGATTACTAGCCCGTGATTCCTCCATTCTCTGGATCATCTGCTCCTTCCCGCCCGCCTAGTAACTTATGTGGTATCTATCTGATGACTATAAGGTAGAATAGTATAGGTACAGTATATCGCCTCGCTTGTGACCCTTGATCCGATTGGGAAAGGAAAGGGAGAGAGAGAGAAATGGCGTCATTAAAAAGAAATAAACCAGCAATGCCAAGTGTGAGTGTTCCCATTCTTGTGCGCTGGTTGATGTTGGCTTTGCCTGTCTAGATGTGCCCAATGACTGAAAGGAAGGAGAAAAGAGAGGCAACACAGCCTAAGGCCCAGATGCCAAACATCGAAAAGACTGCCGAGACACCGTTCAAATTCCGCGATTTCCATCTTTCCATGCACGGTCTTTCGTCATCTCGTCGTATCCCCGGAGGGATTAGAAAAGGTATCATAAACAGGTATCAAGATTTTCTGAAGAAGGACAAGCGCAAATGTCCATAAAAGGGATAAAAAGGGAAAGCAAAAAAAGAGGTGGAAAACTGTCCACAACCGCCCTTCAGTAATGCGCCTCCCAAGCAGTGAGAGGTGGGAGACAGGAAAAACATTCAACATTAAATCCAAATGCCTAATGGCATCACGGCGCCTTAAACGCCCATTCCATCATGAAACGCCGGTGAGTAGCCGAAAAAAATGCATATAAGCCCACGTTGATCAAATAAGTTTTCAAAAGAAGGGGTAGCAGCGAACGCAATGAGAGGGGCAACGAAAGTCATACATGTGAAGATAAAAGAGAGAGAGAAATAGAGTTATTGTCATGTTTCGATGAAGCCCATTATCTTTAGGTTAGATGCCGCCATTGTGGTTTTGGCTGTGGCCAGGTCGGTTGATAATGGCCTCGATGCCCATGTCGACGCTAGGCAGGCGCTGGCCGTTGCCCATGTAGGGGGAGCTGTCTTGAGAGTGGTGGTGTGGGTGGCCGTGCATGGCATACCCATGGGCTGCCGAGGAGACGGAGGAGCCGTAGCTCGACGAGTAGCCGGCGGCAGAGCCGTAGGGGATCGCCATGGAGTGGTGCATGCTGTAGCCGCCGCTGCCGCCCGAATGCTGTGAGTGCGCGCTCGAAGCCGTCGTCTCGGGGCTGCTGTACGAGGCGTCGAGGTCATCTACTGGAGTCAGACCGATGCCCGAAATGCCGCTGTCGTCGTCATACCCATTGAGAGAGTGACCTTGTTCCAGTCGCTCGCGACGGGCCGCCGATCGCGACGCCGATTGGAGGTTCTTGAGTCCATTGTGCATACACTACAGCGCGGGGGTCAGTTAGTCTTTTCCTCTTTACCCTTTCACACCTTGACTTTTCTCATTTATCTCGAGAAACGGACAATATAGAACCAGATGGTGGGCTGGGAGTGTAAACGGAAGGTTAGATAAAACGTACCTTTGCCTCAACAACAGTCCACTTGTCTCCAGTTCGTGCCGCCAAGCCCTGCCAGATCTCCTTGCGCATGCTCATGTACTCCTTAGCAAGACGTTCCAGTTTCCTGGCGTCCCAGTCATCCGCACCTCTGCGCTCCAACAACCGCTCATGGCGCTTGCGGCAGGCGTTCGGTGACTTGTTAGGGAAGTACGTGCTCTGGATCTGAGCCCAGTTGAGACCCTGTTGCCGGGCCGTGAGCAAGTTATGATCGTCCTGTTGCGACCATGCGCCAGAAGAGGGCCGGTGAGGCATGGGAGGTGGCTGAGTTGGGACGGGATAGGGGTCATAGGGCTGAGCCATAGGAACCTGGGCCGCCGCCGATTGCGGAACGGCACTATAATAGTTTGTGTTTAAGGGTACAGCTGTCGAGCGCGTGCTGTACGTGATGGGCATCGCCGACGGCGCTAAAGTCACCGGTAGAGGATTCGAGTACCGATTCTGGTTTGAACTCGAAGTACGCGAGTGTTTAGGCATTTTTGCAGGAGAGAATGCGCAACAACGAGCAACAAGTGATAGTATCAAACGAAAGCGTATAAGCTAAACAGAGAATAGAGCAGTGGAAACACGTGAGCGCATCCGCCTCGAGACAGAGGCGATTAGGATTAGCGACAGGCAGATAGTCTGCTTCCTGCTATGAGGCTAGTAGGTAAGAAGCCAAGGTAGAACAAGGAGGTAGTAATCTCTCGTTTTCGCCTGGAGAACTCGATATGTTTCGAAATAAGATGTTGAAAGCACTGGGAAAAAAGTGGCTTTTGGCGCAAAGATCTCAGACTCGTATCAAACGAATGAAGATTGGTGAAACGAACGGGGAAAGACTAGGAAAAGGAAACCAGGCCAGGACGTTAGGAAAAAGAAGACAATAGGAAACGGGCGGCTTGATGGTGTAGCAGAAGGGTCCGGGAAGGGAAAGCAAACAGGTAGACCAGGTCGCGATATGGGCGCCTCTTCTTATAAAACAACCATCTGGGCGGCCATCGTCGAGGAGGGCCATTGTCCCACGCGAGCGATGGAAAAAAACGTGTTGGTTCCGCCGGCCATCTCGAGGCGCACCCAAGACTGTGAATCTGAAACATAGCCCTCATGGGCCCCCGTCTACACAGTTGCATACACTAGTATACAGTTAGTGCGGATGAATGAAGACAAGAGCGCGAGCGCGAGCGACAGCGTGGGGAAGGATGCAAGCAGACGAGATGAAACCCGCGTCGTGTATCTGAACGAGCGAAGAGACACTCGAGGGGCCGCTGATATTGGCTGGAGCGTGTCGGAAGAGGCGTCTGTCTGGGAGCTGGGCGGCTAGAAAAAAGGGTCTGGGGTGGTCGAGGGCGGTTAATCGTAGGTATGGCGCTCTATCTCGAAAGAGGAAAGAAACAAACATTTGGGGGCGTAAATCACGACGGCCAAGATACCGAAGAAGCAAGTGGGCATACCAGACGGGAAACAGAAAGGTAAGCGGGCCACGCAAACAGGTCAAAAATAGAAAAGAGAAAAAAAAAAAAAATTGAGAGGTGTAGAAGACGATTGCAGTAAGTGCGTGCATCGGTGCAGGGGGGGATGGATGGTATCATTAGCCGCCAGCCCTGGAATGCAGATGATGCTATAACGTATACAACACGGACTATACTATGTCAAACAGTGTAGGTATTTGCTATGCGCGCGATAATGTGGACCGCCGCGGAAGCGGAACTCGACGACAAGCCCCAAAGAGGAAACGAGGGACCCAGGGAACAATCAGTTATAATGACGATGCTACCTGAACTTCTGTCGTGACATAGTCATATGAACACGTCGGTGCATCGATCTGCTCTACGTTGCTTGTTTAGTTCGCTCGTCAAGAAGTCTCCCCACTTAGCGATCCATATACGCGCTTAAGACCTCGGTTGTGCGGGTATATGGCGAATGGTGTACGCAGCAAGGCACATCCTTGCACAAACCGCCCAAGGGGACAGACAGCTATGCTCCAAGCGACGAGGTGCGACTCGTCAAATGACATGGCATGTGCGCGAACTCGGTATAGCACGAGCTATATAGTTGGACGCCAATAAAATGAAAATAAAAAGTGGCTATCATCGAAAGAGCGCACGATGATAGCCACGCATCCCAACGCGGACGGACGTTGGCCATGGCTCGTCCCGCCTTTCGGCAGATGCGCGAAGACTATAATCAGAGACTAGAATAAGTCAAATTCGAAGTGGATATGAAGAGACGCATTGCACGAGTCAAAGCAAGCATAGACGGTACCTTGCAGGAGAGAGGGTACCATACATGGCGCACTATAAACGGGGGCCAATGACATGACATACCAGTGCAGCTGTACGGGGTACGGGCCCCTGACGACAGCCGAAGATATGTACCTAACGGCATGGCGATCGAGACAATTCCGAATGTGTGCACTATATGCATGTGTATAGTAGCAGCACTGTAAAGAGCCTGACTCCTCTTCCCGCGGTCTGGGTAATGGGTGGTATCGCGCAGAAACTGCTCCGTAGACCGGCGCTTGTTTTGAAGAAGCCAAGACTTCAACCCACCCGGTCGCATTTGTTTCGCCCTGATTTCCATACTAGCATGTAAAGGCTCGGGTAAACATCGCCGTTGTCGTCATTCTCGCTCCACCGCAGCAGAACAGAAGAGAAGAGCGGACAGAAGGACACAAAGGGAAAAGCAATTAAACGGCTCTGGAATAGATAGATAAAGATTCGTTGTGAGTGATAATACCCGTCTGGGCACCATGGCAAGTATCCAGACGAGAGGTTTATGTGATCACGGTACAAAATAGGGTAGAGAGAGAGCCAAACCCCAAAACAATTTGTAAAAGACAAGGGGGGAGCGGAGAAAAGAAGAGGACAGACCCGAAGAGAGAGGGTAAGCGGCAGGGATAAGAAGATCGCACTACCTACCTTGGGCAAGAGGCTACAGTAGTCTAGGGTAGGAGCAAGGTGAAGAACAACAGCAGACAAGGTGGGAAGTTGGAAGTTGCAGTAGATTGGCTTCCTTGCTCCAGTCTGTGTACATATATGCCAAGGCAATTGTATACTACCGGCAGGTACTATCAGAGGCGCGCGTCTACAACTGCCATCTGTACGTACGAGAATAACCTGCGCTGCTAATAGGCTAACAAGACGCTTGTGGCGGGGCTGTCCACGATCATTCCCAAATTAGCTAGACACTCAGATCGCTAGCGGTGATTTAAACGCCCAAATTCGTCGCTTTGACAGCCGAGTGGTCTGTATCGGGGCCATGGGAGAGAACGCCAAGGCGTGCCAGTGGGTACCTCTACCTACTAGATTAGGCATTACTTTCGCTAGATTCAATAGTGCCATATTTGTTGAAATCGTTCAGAGCGTCACCTATCTCATCCCTTCCCTTCCCGTCTCCATCCCGTGCTTTACCACCTCACGTTTCCTTTTCCATCGCCTTACCTCGTTGGCAGTAGTAGTACTGGAACAGTATGGCTACAATCTATATGTCTGCTTCCACTCACCACGTACGCTACGCTGGTAGGCGATTTCAGGTTTGTGCTATCATTGCTACAGCTTGCTCGCCCCCTGTCTTGAGTGATCCTTCGGTCCCTTCAGTCGAGCTGGGCGTTCGAGCGAGTGCAACCGCAGAGACTACAGCCGACGTGACAGGACATGATGTGACATCTTGCGCCGGCTAGCGATGCTTTAGGAGAGTAAAAATCTGTCCAGTACTCGCCATCGTCGTCATCGCCCGGAGCTGGATTTAGAAGCCCATCGGAAGAGTATCTAAGGAGACCTAACAGCTCGAAGGCGCTCGCTTAGACATTAATGATACTCTTCCTAGGATACACACGGGAGCGCTTGTGCGCGTGTTGTCGGCATGCAGACTTGCAGACTTGTGGCAACAAACCATCGTCGTTCGAGAAATGGAGCGACTCGTCTTGCATAGAGATGCTGATGCTACTGTTTCAAAAAGTCTCTTGTAGGGCAGGAATGCACAGCAGAAACGCACACTGACGAGAGATGAATTGGTTTAGCACGTGTTCGCCCCCATCGACACCGCAGCCGTTGTCCCTTGGGGGCTTAAGAATCCACTCCCCTTCTTCTCCGCCTCTATCTCCATCTCTACCTAGGTCGCTACCTCTCTAGAGTTCTCCGACTCGAATGCCTGCCGGCCCGTCCCTTGACCGAGCCTCCCGTGCATCGGCAACTAGTCTCCATTTGGGGGCCGCAGATGTGTGTGCCTATGGTGTCGTTAGTTTCAGCATCCCTATTAAGCCCTACGTCGTCCCCGTGTTTCACAGGCTGCCGCCGTGGTCGCCCATCTTCTCAGCCTCTGATCCCACGCTGTTGGGATACTGGGACAGCGTCATTCGTCTGCCTTATCATGGTGGCATGGTGCGCTATGGGAAAGAGACATTGTTGGCACATTCATTGGATGCTCGTCACTCGTATCTGCAACGCCGGCATCCTTCCCGTTGAATAAGCTTCCAAGAAGCGCTGCGTCTATTTATCCTCGTGCATCTCAAAACTTTGGTATTAAGCTAACTTCTCCATGCACCAGCTGATTGGCAGCAAGCACTATCAATGGACAGGGACTCTAAGATCGACCGTTTTCATCCTTGCAAGGCTTCACGATTGCTTAATCCTAGGCTAAAGGTGAACGAGTGTTGGGCGGTATGACTACCTACCCGGCTTCTTATTCCTCGGTGCACTCGTCCGTGCTACTGAAACCTCTGGGCGTTAACAACTACTCAAGATATCACTGTTTTGCATATTCTCCGCCGTCGGATGAATATCCAGCTTGTATCCGTAAACTGCCCTGCAGAGGTGACTTTGGCCGGACGCCTTTGTCAATATACAATTTGTCCGTATTCAACAGCCTGTCTTCCGAGTTTTGATGGCCGTGGTATATCCAGTCCTTTACACGCAAATAGGCAAGGTATGCCACGATTCTCGTACTTTTACCCATGTTCGCCTAGGGGACCTTAACACTCTTAGAGGCAATTTCCCCTTGGCCTCGGTCAGATTCTCGGGGATTTATGTTGTCATTCCTTAATACGCCGACGAGTGAAAGAAAATGTTTCCGTACGGCATGATCCACATCACTGTTGGTGTTTAACCCCGGAGCATCTTGATATGTAACTACTGTCACTGCGTATATTGACGCTAGTTGACAACCCATGTTCACAATATATGGCCTCGATTATGAACTCATCAGAGCAGAACCGCCTTCACCGAGAACATGTATTAGCTACGCATACAATTATACTACCGGGACATTGCTTCTACTCTAACTCACTGAACACCCTAACCATCTGAACATTCACCTCTGAATACTACGGAAAGGCCTTAGGGAGCTCCGACCGACCGTCGCCCAATCATAGCAAATGGAAGCATTCAGGCTAAATGCATTCAACACTACCCCGCGAAACGGTAGCTACTACACCAATTACGGTTAGGTAGTTATCTGATCCACGCGAAGCTTTTTAGTCCATCTCCACGGTTTAGATGAGGCTTATACTAGTAGGCGGATTTATATCTACCTACATGAGCAATGTAAGTGGCTTATCAGTGTGTTCCCAGTATGGAACTATGGTTTATAGCTCAACCTTCACCAAGTCATTGTAACTGTGGTGGACTATAATCTCCATCTAACTAGTTGCGTACTTCTGTATAGCCTACCAATCATCGTAGACGACTCTCGCTGCACGAAGGTGTTCGTTAAGCAATCCTTCCCCGTATTCACATTTTATCCCATCCCCTTGTCTCTTTGACATATCTCGATGCCCTTGGCTAACATGATTCGCCCAGAGACAATAGTGTGCAGGATCTCGCCCCGTCACCATGGCACTAGAATACGTATCTGTACCATGCTCCGCTTGACTAGTGTGGTCAGATCAGATGGCGAGAACACATTCCCCCGCAGCAGAGCAACCCCAGACGCCGATGATGAAGTTGATTATATATAGTCGGTGTCGACCGACTCTCAGCTGCCTGAAGTCTTACCCTATGTTCGATACGCAGCGCTCAGTATTGCTCGCCCTAAACAATTAGCCGAGCGTGGAGGAGCGAAAACCATTACTGCACCACACAGGAACTCCGCATTACACACCGAGTCAACTTCAAGCCTCACGATGGGAGTCGGAGTCGACAATGCGGCCGTCTATGACGCCGCCTTGAAGCGCCGCCAAAGTATGATGGGTGCCTCAGGCCCCATGGCTCTGGTTAAGAATTTCAAGGTGTTCCGCATCGCATGCTTTGCCTGCATTGGCGGTATTCTATACGGCTATAATCAGGGGATGTTCTCTGGTCTCTTGACAATGCCAGCTTTTCAATCTCGTCAGTTGCTTAACCCCCAATCTTCCCTCTATGGCAGAAAGGTACTAATAAGTGTAAGACATGGGCGATTATGATCCGTTCGATCCCAATGCCGATCAGACGAAGAAGGGTTGGCTGACAGCCATTCTCGAATTGGGCGCATGGATTGGAACGCTCATGTCAGGCTTTATTGCCGAGACTCTATCCCGCAAATACGGTGTGCTCGTTGCCGTCTCGGTGTTCTCGCTGGGTGTCATAGTCCAGGCCACGGCCCAGACTACTGGGCATAATGGGATTCTCGCAGGCCGATTTGTTACGGGAATGGGCGTGGGCTCGCTCGCCTCCATAGTCCCCATATATAATTCCGAAGTGGCGCCCCCCGAAGTGCGCGGCGCTCTAGTCGCTCTGCAACAGCTCGCCATTACGTTTGGTATCCTCATCAGCTTCTGGATAGACTATGGCACCAACTATATCGGCGGCACGACACTTGGAAAACAGAAGGATGCCGCTTGGCTTGTGCCAATCTGCCTGCAGCTTGCTCCCGCGGCTATTCTATTCTTTGGAATGATTTTCAGTGCGTATCCTGTTGAACCTGATAAGAGTTATGTACACTGACTTGAGATTTTCAAGTGCCATTCTCCCCACGTTGGCTAATACATCACGACCGCGAAACAGAAGCACGAAATGTGCTGGCTAATCTTCGAGGGCTTAGTGTCGACCACGAACTAGTTGAGCTTGAGTTTCTTGAAATCAAGGCACAATCTCAGTTTGAGAAGCGAACTGGTAATTAAACTCCATCTTTTCATTCACCATTGTTTCACCGGATTCGAAGCCTGATCATAGCTGTCTTGCTTTGTATACTGGACAGAGCAGCTGACGTAGTCTTCAGTTGCCGAACATTTCCCTCATCTCCGTGAGCCGACAGCGTGGAACATATTCAAGCTACAATTTGTCGCTATCAAGTCGCTTTTCCAGACGAAAGCAATGTTCAGGCGTGTCGTTGTCGCAACAGTAACCATGTTCTTCCAACAATGGACTGGTATAAACGCAATTCTATACTACGTAAGTTTCTCGGCATATTGCTAATAGTGAGGCCGTGTCATCTGGTAGTATCTCTAATTCCCAAAATCGGATTCACAGGCACCCAGTATCTTCCAATCACTCGGCTTAAGCTCCAACACCACGAGCTTGCTAGCGACAGGCGTTGTAGGGATTCTCTTGTTTGTCTTCACCATCCCAGCCGTCCTATGGATCGACCGTGTGGGCCGGAAACCAGTCCTCACCATTGGAGCGATTGGAATGGCGACCTGTCACATCATTATTGCAGTCATCATCGCCAAGGATGCGGACCGATGGGCCTCGCAGGCTGCCGCCGGCTGGGCCGCTGTCGCCTTCGTTTGGATCTTCGTCATCAACTTCGGATACTCGTGGGGACCCTGCGCATGGATCATCGTCGCTGAGATTTGGCCGCTGAGCTCACGCCCTTACGGTGTTACTCTGGGCGCCTCTAGCAATTGGGCAAACAATTTCAGTGAGTACCTGAGCCTAATCACAACCTTACTATTACTCACACGAAAACAGTTGTCGGACAAGTTACTCCCATATTGCTGAACAGAATCAGCTATGGCACTTATATCCTGTTTGGTCTATTAACTTTCCTAGGTGCCGGGTTTATCTGGTTCTTTGTGAGTGTCTTTATACCTACACTTCTTATACACAATCACACAGGCGAGCAGGGTACTAATCACCAACTGTCTCAGGTCCCGGAGACTAAGAGGCTGACGCTAGAAGAAATGGTATGTCAACTGTTCAAGACTGTGCATTTAACCTCGCGGATTGCGCTAACTATACCTATCATCAGGACGTCATCTTCGGTTCGGAAGGGACAGCTCAAGCCGACTTCGAGCGCATGGAGGAGATCAACCGCGAGATTGGGCTTACGGATATGCTTCAGGGATTCGGAGGGAGTGACGGTAAACACGACGGTGCCTCCGAAAAGAAGTTAAAGGAAGAAGACTAAATGGGTACCATCTAAAGAGTAAAGAGTGCCGAAGCAGTCGAGAAATACCGACAATGTGCAGATGGACCTATCATTTCTTATCAGGATGCTATGACTGATTAACGATACATCTATGCCTATAATACTCAACACTGCATTCTAAACATTCAGATTTTGAACAAATAACAGCCTTAGATTCTTTGCGCCCTATTAATTGAGGACATACCCTGGCTTATTTGTTTTTATAATTACTTCGACAATACCTGTTGATTGACATGACAACACTACCCATGTATTACATGAAGCTGTACAATTATTATTATACTTTAAAAAAAGAAGGCGAACCACGAGCAATACACTTGGAATAACTAACCTTTAAAGCTTTTCTTGGTTCTCATTAGGTACCAGGACCTGAATGCAGAGACTACATTCCAGGGAACATACCACACAATAGACAGCAAAACAGTGTAGCTCCGGCTGTATTTTAGCGTTCTTGTAGGAAACTAGCATCAGTCATGGGCAGAGGTGTCTCAAAATCGCTTTTCACTGTTCAATAGGTTCTGCCTCGTGGAAATCCTATCTTGGTTTCCGAAAACGACCGCGGGCTTTGTTTGCGACGGAAGTAGAAGTTTGGAGGAAACGAATGGCATCCTAGAGAAACTAATGCGCTGGTTTCAATTGAAAAAGATACAATCGTCGGGTCGGCTAGTAGTAATGCATTCGTAGTCTAAAGCAGGTTCCCTTGTCCTAAGTTCTTTGTCCAGCTAGAAATGCAATTTTGCTTCCAACCTTCGTTTTCTCCTTGTATTCTATGCTTCGCGATCTGGGCTCCCTGACAGATAGCTTGGTGGATCAACTTCTATTCGCACACGTCTGTCTCTGAAGAGCTGCGCTTCGCTTGGAGAGCGTCTTCGAGGTATGATTGCGCCGCTTGTTGCTTTGAGAAGGAGAGCAAAGAGACGCCACATCCCCTACGACTTACATCCATTGAAAAAGTGGAAGCTATTAGAGAGGCAACGATCGAAGCCCACAGCCGTGAATTTAGACTCGCCATCAAAGGTAGTTACGGAGAACAGAGCTGTCATCAAGACAAATATGGAATTCCCAGAGGAGGTAGAAGTGGATATAGTAATGGCGGACGATGAGATGACTACCGACAGCGACCGAAATAGTTTGGGGAATCGAGAACAGGAAGACGAAGACGACATTACCGCGATCCTCCCGCCTAAGGTACCTTTCAAAGAGAGAGCCGACGCTTTCATTGGTTTCAAACATGAGAAGTTTCAGAGGATGGAGAATTACTTCCTCTCGCTGCTGAGAACCTCCGGATTGTCGATAGACGGTATTATCCAGGGTACCTTCGATGACTACGAGATCACTCTCATCACCCCTCATGCTGGACCCCCGGATATCGTCAGCTGGCAGATGAGAAACGCACGGCAGTACCACGAGAATCTTAAGACGAAATTTAAGGGCCATACTGATACGCTGGCCTTCAAGCTGTCGTGTCTCTATTTCGGTTTGCCAGTTGAACCCTTACATTCAGGACCAATGTCGTTCCATGTCTCACCGGACCAGGATTTGTTCGAGAAGGAGGTCGCGCCAAAGCCCAATCCGCTGAAGTTTCTGGACCAATACTACAATGAGAATGAATGTATGTCATTTCCAAGTACCTTGATATCCTGAGTGACTTACTCTTACACATGCTGGAGTCAAATCTAATAACTGTATTGTAGCCATTCCTAGCGAGAAAATTCTAAGTCTTCGTGGCGGCGGTAGCTTCTCGGATAGCGAAAGCGACAGTAATTCTAATCGGAACTCGACAGAGCAGAAAAGGAGGGTTAGAAAAGGGCCAGCTGTATTAGATGAACGGGATATTGACGAAATAATCCAATCCTCAAAGAGAGTTATTCCCGACGCACCACGAATGCCAAAGATACGCCTTTATGGCTGGCAAGGCGCAGTCGACACAACTCTCAGATATAGCGATTTTGTCTCCAGTGTTGATAAGCTTATTAGCAATTGGGACAAGAGAGATCGATTGTTCTACCTCGACATCTTCGAGGCGATTCCAAGAAGTAAATTCGTTGAGACACGCCAAGGAACTCTCCGCCACGGCCAAGATAAGGCTCGAGACGTAGATTTCTGCTGGGACGCTATACAACAGTACTTCGGCGATGCCGGTGATGGCAAGTATGTTTGCTTCATCAGGCACTATTCGGACGGTGAATCTGGGCGTCCTGCTCGGTACAAGCCAGCGAAAACGGACAAGAGTGTGATCGAAATTGAAAACACAAATACCAAGGACGTGGCATACATGAGAGTGCCAGGCAAGCTTCTCGCATCTCACAGAGCCCATCAGTTCAGTATGGAATATATGCATGCAATGCAATTTCACTTACTTCCTCATCCACCCCATGCTTCAGTTATCTATCAGAATGGCCTCACTGGCGAAGCCTACCAGTACCTTGACCCTCCCAGCGAATTCTGGGAGCAGACCATTACTGCAAAGAGTGAATTGGGCTCACCGAAGAAAATAGCCTTTCAACTGAAGCAGTTAGATAAGGATTCTTGTCAAACCATGATCCCAGGGGTGCCGGGGTTGCACAGTGACAAGGTGAGTCGGTCAGGGCTCAGGGAAGGGAAAACAGACGACCTCTCAGCGATCCAGACTCTAGAAGAGATCTACAGCGTTGTCCAGAATTTAACCAAAAAGCCAGTTCATCTGAGGAGAGACTGCACTGGCCTCGAAATCTGGCGCCGGGGCACCGACTTCAAAAATCTCCGCGTGTCACCCCATCTTGTTACGATCGTTGATACTGCCACGGGCTTAAGAACAGACGGTTGGCAGGAGTTCCTAAACACCATCCCAGATAACGCGCCTCTCTGCCTTGTTGTGCGTCCAGTGTACGAGTCTTATAGGCTCATAAGTCCCGAGTCTGAGGAGTGGGTCAACGTTAACGAACCTGACCTTCAAGACTTCAAGGCCTTCGTCCATAACCATTTATGCGAGAACTATGACCTCCAAAACCGGTCACAAGTCATCGTCCTGCGTCCTACCCGGCTAGGCTTGCCCCAAGCCGAGCTAACCATTGGATACAATACGACCGAAGACGAGTGGCAGTGGATTCGCAGGAATATAATCGAACGGGAGCTAACCGTGTCAATTGATAACCGAAACAATGCGTGGAGTAAGTGTATCGAACCGCCCTACTTGATGTTATGAATGGCAATCTAACAAGAAGATAGAGCTTCCAAAGACTTCCGTATGGGGTCCACGATATATTGCTCAGAGCTACGCCGCATCCAAATCTATTCCGACGGAAACAGAGTTCGAACCCGTTCCCGTACCCACCAGAGCGGTTACAAACGAAATCATGAGCGTAGATGATGGCGGTAGCGAGTCTAGTCTATCCTCATTCCTTAACCCGGAGTCTGCGATAGACCCTGCTGGACACGCTTCCCATAATCTTTTGACCGACCCTGGAAAACCTTCTAGTGGGAACACCGTTCCTATCAAGGAAGAAGAGAATGATGAAACACGTATGAACCAAGATAGTCGTCTTAACCACATATTCAGGAGCTCGAAGAACACGATGGGCGAAGCGGAAAGGATGCGAGAACTGCGCAGTCGCACCTTCACAAGCGTGAACTCGATATTCACCAATCCTCTGAAACCTGTAATGCCGCCGTACGGACCACCCTTGGAGTCCATTATCAAGACGGGCCCTAGCATGCCTGGCGTTTCAATCGCCATGTTAACGCCGACAGAGGTGCTGCGTCTTCAACAGGAGGTCCATTCCCTGCGTTTCCAGCTCCTCGACCGGACGCGGGAGTGCCCGTACGCAGACTGTGCTCGCTATTTCACGTTCTCCGACGGAGAAGGCCTCGACCGACATATAAGAGAGGACCATAACACTTTGCGCTGCTTCCTCTGCGATAAGAACGAGCACCTTCTGCCTTACTATAACACAGAGCAAATCAAGAAGCACTTTGTCGAGGAGCATCTCGACGATATCTTGATAACCTTTGGAGGTGCGGCTGCTTCTGATAAAAACTATGATCTTGCGATCGCTATGGCCGAGGCTGTTGAAGGCGATGAACAGGAATACATCGATATCCCGGATTCATACGACTTAGCTCATTCTCTATCATCTGCGCCAGCCCAGCAACTTTTCAACCTCTGGAACGACCGCTGGCAACGAAACCTCAATGCCCTGAAAGCCCGCCAGGAGTCGGAGATCTCGCCGAAAACCATTCTAACGCAGCCTCTACAAGGGGAGGAGGGACAACCAGAAGGTGTCAACGTCCCGTATAATCCGTTCGCGTCTGGCTCGGCGCAAAACGTAGAATCGAAAGCAAGGACGGAGACTCCCGCGTTTGTACCTGAACCCTTAAACAACGCTTCCTCCTCAGACGAATATCTCGGACCTTTCGCGCCGAAGTGGAAATCCAGAGGTAAAGCGTTGAAAAATAGACTCTCGATCCCAACTACAAAGCCGGACTCATTGCAAGCTACGAAGGACACACAGGCCGCCACGACAACGGAGACAGCAGATGATGAGAATGATATCTTCACGGCTTTAGACATAGACTTAGACACGTCCGAGCAGAACGAGGAATCTGCCGCGGAGCAATCTCCAGCAAATCTCAAGGGCAGCGGAAAGGAGAAAGGGAAGAGAAGGGCGAAAGGAGAAGATGTAGACGGCGACAAGCGAAACTGGATCCCCTCTACAGCAGAGGACGGTCTCGACCCTGAGTCTGTGCTCTATGAATTCTCGGAGCGCAGCGCCGCTTCGGATGAATTTCCAGCGGGAGTCAAAGATGGTGAAAAGGAGAAAGAGAAAGAGAAGGAGAAGGAGAAGGAGAAGGAAGGGGCGAAGAAAAAGGCTGCCACTACTCCTGCTAGTAAGCGAAAGAAAACACCAATCACCCCGGACGAAAAAGACCAGAAGGAGAAGGAAAAAGCTACCACTACTGCTGCTACTCCTACACCTGTCACAACTACCACTCCCGCTAGCAAACGAAAGAAAAACCCAGTCACCCCAGAGGATACGGAGCCAAACAAGAGGCAAAAAGCCACTGGCAATGCTGGCGGTAATAAGCGAAAGCGAAACCCCTTCGCAGACGACGCCGGGCCAGAGAAGTACGAATGGTCCGAGGGCAGCGCCGTCGAAGACGGCCCGGATAACCTTGACCCCAACGCGCCGCCATCGCCGAAGCTGAAGGCGAAGAAGGCGCGCAAGGGGGCGGCAGCAGGAGGAGGGGGTAAAGGAGGTAAGGCAGGGGGTAAGAATGAGGTTAAGGATAAGACTACCATCGTTCCGCCTCCGCCTACGCCTGTCACGCCTGCGACAGCAGCAGCAGAAGAAGAAGGAGGACCTAAAGGAGAACCTAAAGGAGGCAGTAAAGCAGGTACTAAGAGCAAGACCAAGACCAAGACCAAGACCAAGGAAAAGACTCCCATCGTCCCGCCTCAACCTACGCCGGTCACACCCGCGACGACGCCCGCGCGTAAGACAGCCATGACTCTCCGGGCTCCTAAGACGCCTAAAACCCCTAAAACCCCCATAACTACCAAAACCGCTAAAGCTACTAAGGGCCGAGCTGCCAATGTCGCATTTGCCTCGCCTTCGCCTTCGTTGTTGGAGAGCGAGGTTGTCTGAAGAATGGCCGGAAAGGGGACAAGTGTATAAGTAGATTGATTGACTGATTGATAGAAGTGGATAGGAGAAAAGAAAGAAAGGATTGGGTCTCGTTTTTTTTGCATCGTCACCGCTTGTGCGTGTATCTTATTTCAAAGATCAAAGATGGATTTGCATCTCTCACTTGGCTAAGGGATTGGAAGGGCAGATAGATAGATAGATGATGGATGAGAAGTTGGGTAAGTAGAGATGGCTGAGGGGCGCGCACAGATGAAGGATATAAATTGATTCTTCTTTGATAGCCAGACTCCATTTCCTATCCTGTATCATGTCTTTCCCTTCTTTCTGGCTTTCTTTTTCTATCCTTGTTGCCACTGATATTATTGAGATTTCATGGGTGCGTGCCATCACTTTCCTTTTGGGAGAATATAATAACGTAGTAAAACTCGTCATCCCATGGCTAATAAATTTTGGGATTGAGCCCTCGCAACGGACATTGGAGTCTCAGAAAGCCTCTTAGTAATTAGTAGATTCTACAAAGAATACGCCCAACAGACGTATGTGCTGAGATGATCTCGAAAAGATCACACAAGGAACATCGTCTGGGCATATCATCACCAAACTAAGTTCATTCAAGAGTGAGGAATAGAAATGTTCCATTTCCACCCGACCTGTTTTACCCACAGCACAGTACAAAACACCAAAAAAGCAGAACCCAAACCCTCCTGTCTATGTAGAATACTCTCATTCACGCAATACGGCATGCTCTCATATTCATTGGCCGCTGAAGTCATAGATTGAGATAGACAGATACTGACATCAAAGGTCCAAGAAGATATATTTCATACGTTATGATTACATATCAAGCGGCATGGGTTCGGTCAGGCCCAGTTGGGACTGATTCCCTGTAGATGTGTTCTCGTCAAGGGAGTCAGTCAGTCGTGCTACCTTACGCCCCGTCCGGAAAGGTAAGCGCTGACAGTATGACGAACTACGGGTGGGTGGGGGTTATCCAACGCTCACTTTTGACGAATGCTTGTCCATATCCTTATCCTCTAAATTCTAGAATGGAAAATAGAATGCATTGATTCATCATCTTAGTAGATGCGAGTTAGAAATTCAGCCGTGGTATCTCAAACACAAATAAAGCGTCTTCTCCCTTTTGCAAACCCCCTGTTATTGGCCACCCTCTTGGCCAGTTTTGTTTCAGCACTAATAGTATCGGTATCTGTAACCTGTTCCACGAAGCGGTCCCATAATTACTGATAGAAAGCCCAAGCCCAGGTGTTCTGCTAGCTCATAGTGAGCGCAATAAAGATTAGCCATCACATGGTAGGCGGAGGGCACCGCCTTGCCAACACGCGTACGTTATCGATTAAACCATCGACCAAGTCCTCGTATCTGTTTGGTTCACCCTTCATGAGCAGGTGTCCGTGTTCGTACAACACGTGCGATTCCAACTCAATCTCTAGCTCGTGCTCCTTGGACGGCACACCCGGCTGGCCACTGGGGCCCGGATTTTCTCGAGTAACTTGAGTCAGATCAATCTGGTAGAATCCATGAGTGTAGCTCAACCTGTCCTTATTGCGGTCTGGCTGTCTTTCTTTATTCGGAATCTGGTTCTGTTCGATTTCTTGGGCAGGGCCGTCCCAATCCCATTCGATGTTGACACTAATCCGGCAGTCTAAGGGCAGGTGCGCCATGTGTATATGGAGGTCGGCAACCCGTGCCTTGATAATCTTCGCTAGTACATTGTTTGTCCCCTTTTCGTAGGTGATTCGAGCTTTGAGCGGCCCATTCTGTTGGAGTAGGTGGGCAATGGAAGGCGGAAGTCTTTGGCGCAAATGAGCTGGTAGGTCGAAGAATCGGTCTGTTTGGCGGCGGTGGACATATTGTACTGGGACTCGTGGCTCGGCAGCAGAACCGCGAGGGAACAACGAGGCTCTCACCTGTTCGTTCAGATAATCATTGAACGTTTTGTGCTGATTCTGTGATGAAAACTAGTCAGTACCACGACCGAACGTAAAATGTAATGCAATCCAAGAGTCAAGCATCAGAGAGATTCAGGTGTGACATACCTCGGTCATCGAACTTCGGAAAGCAATCCGGGCTCCTTCCCCTATGATACATTCACCCATTTGTATCCCTAGCTCAATGCGGTCATTTGTGCTCTTGTCAATGATCGTACCGAGTTTTGCCTCAATCTCAAATTGAGCACCGCGTGAGCGCAGTTCAGCAGGGTTAGGACCCCGTAAGACGTTGAAAACGAAAAAGTCGGCAACGGCACGGGACATGACGTCGATAGGCCGGGAGTTTTCAATAGTAGGCTCCCATGGAAAGGGCTGGCCCCCAAATGTAGAAGAGCTCTTAGCTGCAACTTGACCGGGGTCCTCCTTGCCGAGCGTGTTCGAACGTGCAACTTCTGGCGAAGTATGGCGAGACGCATGTTCTGCCCTCATCATGGAACCGGGTTCTGGATGCGCGCCGTTGACAGACGCGGTCGCGCCGGGACCACTGGTGCCATGTCGCTTGAGGGAGAAGTTGCGGCTTGCACTCAGCGTCCGCTTGCGACCGGACTGGGCCCAAATGGGGGTGCCGCTGTGCGTGATACGCCTTTTTCTGGGCATGGTGGGCGAGGTGGACGAACGTTGGGAAGGAAGGTGGTGGTTCCCGTTCATCTTAGGAGGAGGCGGTGGCTGGCGTGGATTCTCCACCTCGTCCGGCCGCAAATCTCGGTCGTCTAATTTTCGCTTGGCAGGGGTCATGTCGCGTTGTGAATCCATGTTGGGTACCGAACCCAGGGGCGGGTGAGGTTGCAAACGCTGTTGAGAGTGGAATGGGTCTTGCTCGTTAGAAGCAGGTTGGCCCGTGCTGCTCGGCAAGCTAGGCACACGTGTTTTTGGTGAGACACTTAGACTCCTTTCACGTTCGCTTCGGGCTTGTTGGGACTGGGATCGTCTTTGTGATTCACCGACCGCGTCGTACGCACTGTGCCCGCTGCTCGGCATCCGGGGTATAGAGGCCGGTGGTGGCGGCGGAGGTGATGTCTTTATCGCCTGTTGATAGGACGCCGAGGCGGAGGGCATGCGTTGTTGATATGGGCTGGGAGGTTGCTGGTAGTTGGCAGCGGGCGATTGCCGAGGATGCGCGGACATGGGTGGCCCCAGTGGAGTGACAGGTTGGGGCGACTGGTGTCGGTGGTGTTGTTGATCGAGATGCGCTGGGGGAGGATGGTGTATCGCAATAGGGCTGCTTTGGCCATACGGGGGATAAGGTGGGTGTTGGCCATGCGCGGATGTAGGTGTGGGTGTCGAGTGGATAGAGAGAGATCGCTGGTGTAGGTACTGGTGACTCCCGCCGGGGGTGCCAACAGGCGGTGTTTGCGGTATGGGTTGCGTTTGGTGCTGCTGTGGCGGTTGATGCTGTTGCTGTTGCTGTTGCTGCTGCTGTTGTGGACCTGGGGGATAAGAGATAGAGCCCGGTGGGCCAACGCCGGATTGGGAGGAATAGCTATCGCGTGAATAGTTCGGAGGGCCGTACTGATGGCGCTGGCCAGGGCTTGCGGGCGGCTGCTGGGGCGGAAACGGGTAGCCGGCATTGCTGCTAACACTCACCGAGGAAGTAGGGGTTTGACGATAGGGCGAAGGCCCGGACAACGATGCGCTACTGGGTGACCGCATATCATGGGGAGCCAGGGGCTGGAGTGGGGGAACCGAGGGCCTTCCCGAGTAGGGGCCGCCGGGCGAGGGATGGTGGTAGCTCGTGGGTGAAGCATACGTCGCGGGCCCGGGCCCAGGCCCTACGACGGGCGGGTTGTGGTTGGGATGGCCCGGCGGAGGGTATTCGCGCGGCTGGGCCACGGGGGACGCATGAGTCGAGTGACTATAATCACGAAAAGAATGCGGCGGCGGAGGCGGCGCGGTCTGGCCGGGTGTTCCAGGTGTGCCCGGGACGGGAGCCACGGTGGAGGCTGGCATAGGCTGAGGATGCGGCGGGTGAGGAAGAGGAGGGTTAGTTGCCTTTGACCGTTCGCCAGCAGCACCTCCCCCTCCGCCGTCCGTGTTCAACATGGCGCGTAAGTCCATTCTCGCGGTTTATATTCCCGTGTCTTTCCTCGCGCGCTCGAATGACCGCCGCGATGGCGCAGCACCGATTTGTGCGCGCGCACGACGTATGGACCAATCAACCTGGACGAGCGAGGAAAAGCAGCGAGCGGCCGGCGGATTCTAGGTTCTCGCTGGCAGTGTTTGTCGTGCGTTTGTTGCCAACAAACTCTGTGCCTATGTTCCCATCAATTTTCAAGCGCGCAGCCCTCTTCCAATCTCACACGATTGCCTTGCTCGTGTTCTCCCGCGCGGTCTCTGGCCTTGGCTCCTTGTCTCCTATCGTCCTATCTAGTGGCATTCGGTGTCATAGACACGTTCGAATAGGGACACTATGCATCGCCCGTACCCAAGCAGTGTTGGAGTACCGTAACGAGACCAAGGCTGCCTGCAGGACGAGAACTACAAGCGTCCGGGGTAGGGTAGCTGGGACGAGCGAGCGCAATGGAATAGATCGCGCGCGCGCGCGTACGGCGACGGGGAAGCCGATGTGTTGAAAGAAATTTCACTGCTTTCACTGCTTTCTGTCCTCTGCAAACGGGCGAGAAAGGTACGAGGAGGGTGGGATGGGCGGGAAGATGCGTCTAGCTTGGGTATGATATTATGTCTGGCCTATCAGGGCCATCGCCATGGGTATAGCAATACGGGCGATCCTGTTTCTCGAGTGCGATTGATTCAATTGACCGTGTATGACATGGTGTGCGTGAGAATAAGAGGCGTGGCGACAGAGGGTTCGAAGGCAGGACAGAACAGAACAGCGCGCGCTCGAGCAGGCAGATATCGATTAGATGATAGTATGGGAAGTAAATACAGTAGTAGTAGTCTTCAGATAGGTAGGTACAGATCCTATCCACGGGATCGCTTGCGGCGGTTGCAAGAGATGGAGACTGACCGAGTCGGGGAAGGCCTCGGGACGGCGATGTCGATAATGCGACGTCGAGGTTGGTGCGGTGCGATGCGGCGGTGCGGCGGCGTGGGTAGGTTAATAGTTGGTAGTTGGTAGCTGGTGGAGGTGGGTGGTAGTAGTGAGGTGAGTTGAGGGTGTCCGTGGATAATGGTCGGCGCCAGAAAAATCGCAGAAGCAAAGCAACAGCGTCGCACAAGCTGTGGCACTTGAGTGGTACTAATGGCTACTTAAGTACTTCAACATTGGTAGATGAACACCGGTATAAGAGGCATGGGCGGGAGGTACTGGGGGAGTACCGATGTGAAGTTAGGCACTTACAACAGACACCAGGCCAGGAGCGGTACGGTGGATATACCTCTTTTGTCCGTAGAGAGGCGCCCGTGTTAGTTAGTACCAGGCAGGTAATTGGTAGCGTGACCACCCGGTAGGTATCTGGTAAGTTACGGACCCGGTAGTAGGTAGTAGGGGTATGCGCGGTCCAGAACAACGGCGGGCATACAAAAGTTTCAGGGTTGAGGAAGTAGTAGTTAAATAGATGCTCGAACGCAAGGCCGCGATATTGGGCCAGGGACCACTTCATCTGCCGAGATGCAACGCTGCGTAGTCCGCATCTTAACGCTGTACCATACAAAAGACCACGGGAGCGTGTTAGTGCTCGTGCGCGCTAACGCTTACACTACAGGTGCAGTGTACCTCTACCCATTCTTTTAGGAGGCTGATCTGACTTCTCTAACTCTTGTATGCCCGCCCCCCCTATTCTTTGATGTGAACTCCATGCCCGCCTACTCGTGTTAGGCACTGCTGGTCCGTTCTTATTGCATCATTGAAGTCGCCAGAAAAAAAATTCATGATACCCGTTGTACCTTAATGGTTCCAGGTTTACTAGAGGTATCAGGATAATAAAGGCTGAGGATGAGCACCTATAAACGAACCAGAAAAAAATAAATCACTTTCCTTTTTATGTCTTAGAAAGACAACTTCAGCTCGTGGTACCTGGCTTGTTTCTGATTCACGGGTACTTACATTCTTTGCCTAGTTATCGAGGAATATCAGGTTCCCACGTTAGGTCCATCTACCTGCAAATAGACAGCAACATCCAGTTGTTCTGGGCGAAGCCATGACTGAAGGGGCTTGGGTGTTGTTTTTCACTGTGTTCTTAGATGATCGATGATCGATGATCGCATTATCTCCCATTTCGCATTTGCAAGGCGATTGCTTACCTAATAGGTATAAGGTAGTACGTGTAGATAAGACCCCGATAAGAAATGGTCCGAGCACAGCTGTACCGTACTGTAGGCAGAGCTCTGCCTGACGTGGACATGTATGGGTCCACGACCCAAGTCGGCATAGGTTGCAGTTACCTGCACTGCACTGCTGGAAGAGGGCCTAGGTAGTACTATAGTCAGGTACCAGCCCAGCGTTACCAGGCAGGGGAGGTACGAAGAACTGGACAAAATTAGCTCTATGTATCCTCGTCCTGCCGATTCCATCATCCCCGGACATCACCACCACCTACCTCACTACCATTTCTCTCTGTACCATACTTACATCCACAAACATCCTCACATTAGACACCATCACAGCCACGTTCTTCATCTCGCTCGCCTAGTACGGCCCCCATTGCCTGGCGACTGCCATCGTTCGCATACCACTCCCATATCGTTGTGAGTGGGACAAACCCGAGTCGCCGCGGAGACACACGGGACACATACCTGATATACGTCCGCCGCGCACATCTGTCATCCAACATCCAACATGGCTGGACTCGTGACCGCCACGGGCGTGCTGGCCTTGCTCGCCGATGAGGAGGTCGAGCTCAAGGTCTTCGCCTTGCAAACTCTCAATGAAGACATCGACACTGTCTGGTTTGAGGTTGCTCCGGCCGTCGCCGATATGTAGGTTATTCAGACGTGCTCTTGATTTCACTCCTGTCTTGACCTGTCCTGTGTTGTTCTACCTTGTCCTGTTAGATTATGAGCTATACTTTTAAACTCAAGTGCCAAAAAAATTAAGCACATGATCGTATCAAATAGGCTGGCTAGCTAACTCGGCTGCCTTTCTCTTAGCGAGGCGCTCTTCGAAGACGAGTCCTTCCCCGAGCGCAAACTGGCCGCCCTCGTGCTCTCCAAGGTCTATTTCCACCTCCAGGCCTACGATGAGAGCATGTTCTTCGCATTGGCTGCAGGCGACCTCTTCAAGCTCGATACGCCCGGCGAATTCGAGGAGACCATCATCTCCAAGTGCGTCGACCACTACATCGCCACCAAGCCCAAGAGCGACTCCTACACCGTCGCCGACGATGAGGACGGCGTGTCCTCGCCGCCCGCTCTGGCCACTGCCTTTTCCAACGGTCCCGCCGACGGCAACGCCTCTGCCCTGATCTCACCCACCACGCCCTTTTCCCAGTCTACGCTGCCGTCCAAGTCTCTCCTCTCTCGCGCTTCTACCGACAACACTATCCTGGAGCCCTCGTTCGAGCCCCGGAAGAAACAGCATCGGTCTTCGTCCATCGCCATGTCCTCCAACGAGCTCCAGACTAACCGTGCTGTCGACAAGGTCATTGACCGTCTGTTTCAGAGCTGCATCAAGGAGGGCAAGTATCAGCAGGTCGTGGGTATCGCTGTGGAAGCAAAGCGCCTAGAGTGGGTGAGGGACGTCATCTGGCGCGCCGACGAGGAGTACAAGAGAACCAAGGGCAAGGCCGCCCAGGACGACGCTGTGAGTCCCGCGGAAGAGCTTTTGGACTACTGCCTTGGCATCTGCATGGACGTTGTCCAAGAGCGGCATTTCCGGAATGAAATGTTGGAGTTAGTATTGGGTATCTTGACCAGCGCTAAGTTCGCCAATGGAAGAGCCAAAGACCCGGATTATTTCTCCATCGCCAAGTGTATAGTTCATTTGGATCAGGACACAAAGGCGTGTGATGTGATTCGCCATCTGGTCGACACCGAGTCCATCGAGGCCACAGCCATCGTCTACCAATTCGCTTTCGATCTCTACGACAACGCCACCCAAAACTTCCTAGGAAAGGTCATATCGGGTCTGCCCAAGGGTGAAGCTCCCAGCGAGAATAAAGAGAATGAAGGTAACACCACTGAATCCGAGACTTCTCCGCTGATCGATGCGAACCAAAACGACGCCAGCCCCGATGAGGTCGACGAGAAGCATGTCGAGATCTACAAAAATATCCGCTCCATCCTCGACGGCACTAAAACCATCAAGCTTAATCTCGAGTTCCTTTATCGCAATAACCACACCGATCTCGCCATCCTGAACAAGGTGCGCGACAGCCTCGAGGGGCGAAATTCTATCTTCCATACCGCCGTGACTTTCTGCAACGCGTTCATGAACCAAGGCACTACGAATGACAAGTTTTTCCGCGATAATTTGGAATGGTTAGGAAAGGCTGTTAACTGGTCCAAATTTACTGCAACAGCGGCCTTGGGAGTCATACACCGCGGAAATCTCTCACAGTCTAAGAAGCTACTGGATCCCTATCTTCCTCGCGGTGCCGGTGGCATCGGCGGCGGTTCCCCATACTCCCAGGGTGGTGCCTTATATGCATACGGTTTGATTCACGCAAACCATGGCGCTGATGCTCTCGATTATCTCCGAACTCGATTCACAGAAGCGGAAGAAGAGGTCATTCAGCATGGTGGTGCACTTGGTCTTGGCTTGGCTGGTATGGCAAGCGGCAACGACGAAATATTTGAAAATCTCAAAGGGGTGCTCTATTCAGATTCTGCCCTCAATGGCGAGGCCGTTGGTTTATCTATGGGTCTCATCATGCTTGGCACGGGTAACGTTAAGGCCTTGGAGGATATGGTGGCCTATGCTCACGAGACGTCCCACGAAAAGAGTGTAAGAGGTCTGGCTCTAGGAATGGCTTTGATCATGTACGGGCGTCAAGAGATGGCAGATGTTATGATCGAAGGCCTCCTGAACGACCCCGATCCTACCTTGCGTTACGGAGGTATAATGACCGTCGCTATGGCATATTGTGGCACTGGAAGTAACAAAGCCGTTCGCAAGCTTCTCCACGTCGCCGTCAGCGACGTCAATGACGATGTGCGACGTATCGCTGTCATGAGTCTGGGCTTCATCCTTTTCCGCAAACCTGGCAGCGTTCCTCGTATGGTTGAGCTTCTGTCCGAATCCTATAACCCACACGTGCGCTACGGATCAGCTATGGCCCTGGGTATTTCCTGTGCAGGGACTGGTCTAGATGAAGCGATAGACCTGCTTGAGCCTATGATGAAGGACCCGACTGACTTCGTCCGCCAAGGAGCACTTATTGCCTTAGCCATGATTATGATCCAGCAGAACGAAGCTATGAACCCTAAGGTTACGTCAATTCGGAAGACGCTCAAAAAGGTCGTTGGTGATCGCCATGAGGATGCCATGACTAAATTTGGTGCTGCTCTCGCGCTGGGTATCATTGATGCTGGTGGACGGAACTGCACCATTGGACTTCAGACGCAGACTGGAAATCTCAACATGGCGGGTATTGTCGGTATGGCCGTCTTCACGCAATACTGGTACTGGTTCCCCTTCACCCACTTCCTATCTCTGGCTTTCAGCCCGACCTCCATCATCGCCCTTGATCACGACCTCGACATATTGGATGTCAAGCTCCACTGCGCTACCAAGCCCAGTCTCTTTGACTACCCTCCCGAGCAGGAAGTCAAGACTGAGGAAGGCCCGGCACTGATCGCTACTGCCATTCTATCAACAACTGCTCAAGCTAAACGCCGCGCACAAAAGAAGGAGAAAGCTGATAAAGCACACCACCAAAAGAGTATGGATGTGGACCCTACAGTGACGCCGACGGCTGCCGCGGGTGAGAAGATGGACATCGACGACAACGCCAAGCCGAGCGACGAAAGTAAGGACAAGAAGGAGGAACAAACTTCAACGCAGAGCGAAAAGGAGGCTTCGGCAACCTCGGATGCCAAAAAGAAACTGGAGAAAGAGAAACCTGGCTACGAGATTGAAAACATGAGTCGCGTGCTCCCTGGGCAACTCAAATTCATCAGCCTCGCCAAGGGACGATACTGGCCCGTCAAGCTTGTAAGACCAGGACCATTGGTAAGTCGGGCTCATTTCAACTTGTCACCTTCTAAACACCATACTGACATATTCTTAGCCTACCGGTGGCCCTATACTTCTCCATGATAGGCAACCTGAGAAAGAGAAGTCCTTAATTGAAGAGAAGATGAAGAAAGTGGCAACCGAGAGAGCACCTGTTGCCGGGGCCAGTAACGCCCAGGGCAGAAACAGTCGAAACATAGAAGAGGCTCTACTGAGTCGGTTAGCGGGAAATCCTCCTGTCACGCCCAGCCGAAACCAGAGTGGTGCAGCTGCAGCCGCGGGTGTACTCACCGCAATCGACGAGGATGGAGAGGGAGATGAAGGAGCCTCTGTGCCTCATGACTTCGAGTATTACACAGACGACGATGGCGACAATTAGGCATCACATATAACCTAGGACTTTGATAATCGCAACTCCCTACCAATTGTAGCCACAAACAATATCCGACAGTGTGGTAGCACAACTCAGCCGTTGAAATGGTTTATCATGCTTCCAGGCGAGAAAAAGGCAATGGGCGTTGCATAAGGAATTTCATCCTGTAAATTGTAACACCAGTTGTAGAATAGACTCTGGCTTAAGGTGGAGGGCTATTCACTTGTGTGTAGACCCATCTGCGGACCCTTAGTTCAAAGATCATTTAGAACATTAACATAACGCATTTTCTGGAGCTAATACCTGTATTAAGCTAATTGTCATAGCAAGGTTGAGCATGGATAGTAGAACAATGTGGTCAGTGTGGTTACATGCTAATATATGGCTGAACCTACACAGTGCCTATGTCTGGTCGCCGGTTTCTTATCCAAACTGTTGGGAAGTATTGAGGGTTCGGCCAGGGTTTTCTCAATATCATCACATTTACCGAGTCACGGCGTCGTCTCGTAGTCATTCTACGCATCTCAGAAACAAGGTCTTGTTTCTGCAAGTGAATTTCTAATAATGCCGACATTAAAGAGATGTTGTGCATTTCATCAGTAAAATACGTGTACCACTTGCACACTGAGGAGAGTATCATTACTCAAATCCAAAAGTTTACCGAAATATTATAAACTTTTTATCATACTATATCCAAGGTACATATTTTGTTATATATCACGGTGGTGGCCGTACATATCGCTCTCAGGCCATTTTATCACTATCCATACTATGATGATTCAGGGCATGATCTTCCTTGTGAGCCATAGCGTTGCTCTCAGGAGCGACCATCTGTTCCTCCGTCTCCTCGATCTCTTCGGGCAGGGTGAGATTGAGGACGATATTGATTAGAGCCGTGACGGCAAACCCTGTCTCCAAGAATATCGTGAGGGCGTCGAGGAACCCGCGGAGACTCCGGTTGTCGCCCTGGTAGGTGAAGACCTTGTCGAAATACGTCGGCACGAAGGTGGCGCCGTAGCCGAGGGCCAGGCCGGCCGTCATTATGAAGCGGTTGCGGCGCGTGAAGGGCGCGCCGCGGGCGATGATGGCCATACCCGATACGGCTACGGATGTGAAGAGGAATGTGGTCATGCCGCCGAGGACTGCGGATGGGATCGCGACGAGCGCAGCTGCGAACTTGGCGAATATACCGCCGAAAATTAGGAAGAGGCTTTCGAATCTACGTCAGCGCACGATACTATCCAATGTAAGAGGAAACAGATCAATAGTAAGACTTACCAGCAGCAGTACCCAGCAGTGCGGTTAGCACAGCGCGTCAGGGCGATAACACCATTATTCTGAGCAAACGTAGTCATGGGAGTCATGGTGCCCAGCGCCGCAAGCACGCCATTGATACCATCAGCCAGCACACCGCCCTGGATACGAGTCTCATAAATAGGGCCATCGACCTCGAGGCGGGAGACATCGCACGACGCGGTGATATCGCCGATGGCCTCGCAAGCGCAGAGGATGAAGACGGCAATCAGGGGGAGCACGAGGGGGCCGTAGACGGTGAGCTTGAAGGTGTGCACCCAGATGAAGGAGACGACGGGGGCCTCGTTGATGCCGCTGCGCGAGAAGTAGCCTGTGGCGGCGGCGATGATGATGCCTGTTAGTAGGCCGATGATGACGCTCGTGGATTTCATGATCGGCGAGCCGAAGCGCTCGCAGAGGATGATGGTGATGAAGACGGAGAATCCGAGGCCTGGATTAGCGTTAGTCGGCGGGATGGACGGACGGATGAATGACCCCTTTCGCGCAACATGTCATGCCATTGGAGAATTTACGTACCCAAGTATTCGCCGGAGCCCCAGGGAAGCGCATAAGGAGCGGTGATGTCGGGACATTTGTCGAAGAAGGATGTATGCGTGGCGTCTGAGCAAGGCCCGCTCCCACCCAGCCAGTCCTTGAAACCTGACTGGATCAAGCTGATGCCGATGAGCTTGAAGATGTCAGTACTTCAACTCGCTTACACACAGTAAGGGGATATAAAGGTGTTTACTAACCACTATAACATTCCGAGTCAGTAACTGTCATTTTAAGCATGATCTATAGCAGAAAATTTAACTTGAAAGGTGATCACTTACTAACGGTAGGACCGGTAACTAGAGGTGGGAAAATCTTCAATATGATCCGAGGCGGGATGAAAGCAATGAGGATCTCGACCAAGGCCGCGACGGCGGCGGTACCAAGCAGCGCACCGTAGGCGTCGGGACAAGGTAGCCGCGTGCCATCGTCGGCCACGGGACAGAACCCGTTCGCGTACATCTGCGAGAACGCATTCTCGGCAACAGGGATCACGGTGAATGAGACGCCAATGACCGAGATCAAGCCGGTTCCAAGATAGTACCTGGTGCGAGTGGTAAGCCGCCATTGTTGTAATCATACCACATCAAATCATATCCTGTCCTATGATAGATTGCACTCCCCACCTCAGGGACCGTGGAAAAGAAGAGGCAGGGGTAATAATGCACTTACGGTGTCCCACGGATATGGAACCGCGTGATCTGAATCATAGACAGAATGCCAGAGACGATCAAGGCCGTCGACACAAGGTACTGCTGCAGCGGCGTCTCAAGGTTGACGCCGGCCGCGCCGGACAGGATGATAGGGGGCGTGATGATGCCCGCGAGCATGGCCAGCGCATGCTGGAAGCCGAGCAAGACGGCCAGGAAGACGGGCAGCTTGTCGTTGAGCCCGAAGAAGGGCGAGACCTGGCGCTTCTTGCGCAGGAACGGGATGTTCGGGCGGAATAGAAATGCATAGTCGTAGTCGCCGAGGAGTCCGTCTCGCGTTAGGAATGTCTTCTTGAGGACCTGCAGTACGTCCCCTATGCTCCGTCGGGCGGCCGTCTGCGGCACGATCTGGGATGGACCTTGGTCCTCGTCCATGGCGGGGTGGTATTATGGACGTGTATTATGAGTAAATGTCCAACTTATATAATTCTGTATGGGAAATAAGTATTTGATGGTGTTACGAAGTTAAGGTTTGTACTAGATGCCAAGCTTCTTGGTTGGCTGTTCGTGAGTATGATCCAATAACAGTGATGTAGAGAGGCATGAACAATCAGTTAGTCCCCTCCGCAACAGGGCAAAGACTCGTAATCAAAAGCGACTGTTTATGGAAATGTTTAAATGCGATATCAAGAATAATTCCGCGAGATAGTTCCGCAGACTCAAGCTATAACATATACTTCTATGCGATATCTCTACGGATCCAGGATAGCCCGACAGGGGCTGGCATCGGCCATTTCTCCAAGACTCCGACCAATTCCAAGCATACATATCAGCTCCTGCAAGAACACAGATGACGGGCCTAGCCGATGAGGCGTATCGCCCGGTGCCGCGTAGCTGGGTTGTATTAATCGCCGCCTCAGAGATTGGCCATTAGCATGTTACACAGACGATACTTGTAAACGTATCTCCAATTGAAAATGTATTCATATCGCGTTACCCGTTGGCAATCGTGACCCCAGTACAAACAACCCGAGATGGTCAATGCCATTGCGATACCATTAGAGCAGTCAAGATCGATTCGATAATAAAGCGTGATCTAACGAGTCAAGGAGATAGATAAGTAAACAGCTAAGCTACCACAAGGGGCAATACAATATTGATTGCTTCCCTAGTTCTCAAGCTCGACAATGGATCGGGCGCCCTTGGTTCAGTACTACGAATAGAACGAAACCAGAAAAAAAGTCCCTAGACACACCCTCTAACGGCTCTGGCTGGCTGGAGATAAGAAAAGAGGTTTTCTACACTAGGTTTTGTGGGGGACGTCATCCCACTGAATAGCGCGCTAGATAGATAATGCCGCTGGAAGAGAGCACCAAGAATGTTGCCATATCAGGTTGACCATGTACGCCGTAATAATAGTGTCCTGTAATAAGACCTTGTCAGCTCCGATAAGGGGAGGTTTTAGACATGGGCCCTGGACATCCCAAGAACAAAACGCGTCGCGCTGGGGCCGAATCCGGTCAAGCAAGGTCTGGTCCCTGGAATATCGAGACCCCGAACCCGACTAACAAAGAAGATTGATGGCGGGCGGGTGCCGCCGCCATTGTTAATAGATCGCCGGTCGCGTTGCCGCGTTACTTTAATTCTTGCGTTGCTGGACTCAAGAGACAGAGGCGTAGAACAACGCAACAGGAATAAGAGGCGAAAAAAGAAAAATGGCGAGGGGTGAGTAAGTAAGCAATTAGCATGGAATATACGTTGATCCCACAATCTGGTACTGCGCTGTGAGCCCATGACATCATGGCTCAATGCGCGATGAACTTCAATATGATCTTTCGGAGGGTTTTCTCGCCTATTGAGAGAGGAAGTTATACCATTTCTATGTGACTATATCTCCCAGCACGCAAGGAGCAGATAAGAAATATGCCAAGAAGAAGAATAAGGGCAGTTATACCCTAGGACTCTTCAAAGAGAGCATGAGGAGATGGGATCTCAGTTCGGACGCCTAAGGAGTTATTAACGCAGTATAGTGTAAGCAAGTGCATATCACTTAAAAGACCTAGCGCCAGCATGATATTAACTTATCGTAGCCGCTCGATAACACCGAGGTGTATTTGTACTCGGCACTGCCCACGCCCACGAGCATACTACTTCTAGAAGTCGGTGCCGGCAAAACCACGGACACAATCCAATGCGGACTGCATGTTTCTGATTTGAGGAACACTCCCAGATACATTGCCCTATCATAATCATCGGGGGAAGACGAGTCTTGGACGAAGTTTGCCGCAGAGGTGGCCGGAGGACTGCTGGGCTATGCGCTGAAACATATGGGGAGCAAGCTGGTGCGTGACGTACAAGGTGTTATGCATAGAGAAGCCATGGAAGAATCACTGGCTTTCGAACTGATTGCAGCAAGCTAGTCTATCATCAATTGTTTGGACGCGAGCATACTATATTCATAGTGCTACAACTTCTCGGATCTCTTCAAAGCTCTCGCAAGGGTAGCATTGGTTTCGAAGAATCATCGGGACCTGGTAATAGTGTCCCCGAAAAAGGCCGAGGTAATTTGACATTTTTGGATTCTTCTGGCAACAGATGAGAGTACTAGGCCCTACATATACAATAAAATATCGCGTCCTAGAAATGGGAGGGGCCATCATCGTGTTTGTCCTAGTCTGAGGTAAGTGCGAATGTTCTTATTTTTGTCTAAGCTTAGGTTACCTGGGTAATCTACGGCTCCTGTTCAGTAATGCTATCGAGCCGAGGCTGCAGTGGATAGGAGCGTTCTTCGTTGGGGCATGATTTCAGCACTTCAGCCCGCATCAACCGCCTCGGCGCTCTTCTGCCGGTGAACAACTCAAATTGGGCGAAACCCTGCTCCGGCAGCAAATCCAAACCGTCCATCACTACCCATCCACGGTGTGCCTCTGCCCGAGTCTGGAGGATAAGAGGGGTATTCAAGACCCCGTAGGAGAAATCTACCACGACACCACCCGTGGGACTGCCCATCCAGGCTTCAGGAAGAGTGAAGTTAGGCGGAGGTTGGTCTCCATTCTGCTGGGCCGGTATGCACGAGACCACAATGGTCGGTTGGCGAAGATGCTCAGGCCAGGGGTCATCTCGACTTCGTAGTATATGAAAACAAGTCTTCCCGTCTTCAACTTTACTCAGGAGAGGTATGTCGTTCCTAGAAAGTAGTCGTTCAAAATGTGACACTAGCTTTTGCGCGTTTTCTGGGGACCGATTGTAGACCACAATGTTCTGCACACCAAGCTGTAGCATAGAATACACAGCAGCCCGAGCCATACCTCCGGCACCAATCACGAGGCCGACTGTATTTGAGCGAACGGCGTTGGCTGGAGAGAGCCCCCTGCGTATACACGCCCGAATACCGATCCAGTCGGTATTCTCCCCGTACAATGCGAGGACGGGGCCCACACTATTGCGTGCCTTGGATAGAAGGGCATCGCCTGGTATGCTTCCATCAGAATTGAGATGACGCACTGGTATTAATGTATTGACAGCACCAATTGCTTTGGCGTGGTTACTGAGAGAGTGCGTAAGACTGATGACTTCAACCTTGAACGGAAGGCCGACAGAAGCACCACCAAATGAAGGATCATGTATTAAGTCCCGGATGTCGCTTAATGACTTAGTAGAGTAGGGGCTGTAGACGTGGTTCGTACCGAGAGCTTGTATTGCGGTGTTATGCATGGCTGGTGAAAGACTGTGCTGGCAATTTGCACCAACTACGTAGAGCTTCAAGGCATCGTCGGTTGCGAACGACGATCGCAAGGCTATAGTAGCCTGACGAGAGGTGAGAGGAGGCATTATGAACGAGGAGCCATAGTTGTCACCAGAAGTAGACCCCATTCGAGATTCTGGAAGCACTGATGTAAGAATCTTGTTTAGGCATGCGGAATGTCTGCCTTTCGCGCCGGTATTATATGCCACTAAGGGAATTTGTGGTTGTCCCGCGCCAGCGACAGAGCAGCGGAGCATGTTGATTTCGAAGTTGTCCTCTATGGAGGAAGCCGGCCGAGTGAACTTGACCAGGTCGCAAGAAAATAACTGTGCCCTGCGATAGTAGGACATCCAAGTTGGATCGACCCAAGATGGTGAATGGTGCGAAGATTCGAACTGGATAATGCCAATGAGCTTTGAGGTCTTTTTCCAATCCGTGATACGACGGAGGACTCGATCGTCCAAGCGTAAATCTACAGTGACATACTCTGAGCAAGTCAACAGACCATGTTGAACATGCTCCACGTATGCAGCTCGTTGGGTATTGTCGATAGAGTGAGAGGCCGGCCATGGTACGTGGTAGATAATAGGGACAACAACATTCCTCCTCACCATACCAATGGCTTTGCTTATTTGGCTGGCCCGCTCTGGACTTAACCGACTGCGATCAGGAGATTTATCCCCTTTCGCGGTGAAAGCATCGTCTATAACAATCTCAATTGCATCAGCACCAGTTTCGATATCCTCCGTTTCCCATTCGTTCGCCAGTAACCTCGACAAAGGCACAGACACTGCGTAGGTAAATTGACGGGTCTCTGTTGGGACCGAGGCCAGCGGAAATGCGGACTCAATGAATGGGATCGACCTCGCTGGCATAATGAGAGAGAGAAATTTCAAGAAATGCCTCTCGGCCCTCTTTAACGTGAGATATGGAGCGGGGGACGCCAGGCCGTCTCTGCGTACCGCCACCTCTGAAGCATCATTCTGCTTCGTGGATCTCTCGGAAACATTGAAGAACTCAAAGTTAGCCACAGCGCGGAATGCAGATGCTGTGTATCTCATCAACTCCCTAATTTTACTCTCGTCGGCCACTTGGAGATATTGTTGTATGGCTTCCGGGTCTCGAACAACGTGAATGACAGGATGGGAAGCGGAAAACTTCTCGAGAGGCGCATGAAGGCCAGGCTCCATCCAAGACGACACAATAATACAATCTCGCTGATGGTTAGCGAGAACAGTTTCCAGTATCCTGTACTGCCGACACCGACATTCGGCTGAGCCGTGTTCTCTCTTATATGCCACCGTAGAAAGCTCTGTCATGTCCTTGAAAGTCTTGTCGAGATCAATGATCCTACGTTTCATTGCCGTCGAGGCAATGATCGCTAGGGTGGATTTCCCAGAGCCGCGTATTCCAACAAGAACGATAGATGCGTCTGGTTCGAACGAGCCCTCTAGGCTGAGTCTTGGCGGTGTATCACTCGTACTGCTCGGCAGACTCATGCCACGACGGCTTTCCTTGAAAGACATACCATATTGGCACGGCCGTTTTGGCGACTCGAGGTCGGAGCATAATTGGTACTGCTGTCGATCGTCAATTGTCGAAACGGATGCGTACCTCCTCTTTACACCCGCTACCACCGCAGATGCCATTTCTTCCCCTTCAAATGATGAGACGATAAATAGTTCTTATTATCAGTATCACCATAGTTCCGTCGCTTTGCGTATGTAGGCAGTGTTCCACGCTTCCCCGACAGTTTGCGCAAAGAGACGATGGATGGCGTATCGGTACGATCACACCCAAGGCATGCCTGTTCCGTGGACTGTCCTGTTCAAGGGAAACAGATTTGGCCGCCAGCAATGCAACAGCGTGCGGTTTCTGGCTTGTTGATAATAGTGCTGAAATGCTACTCGCCAACTCCACCTGTCCACCATTTCTAAGGTCCAACGATGGTTATGGGCCGACAATGGGGCGTTTCTTTGACAGTCAATGCTACACTACCTAGGGGCTAGGTTGTAGTTAGTACTGCGGTGTATACCCCATGGTATCTATCTAGCAGCGATAGCTCACCGAGGCTGTTTTACTGAGCGTGGGGGCCCCGGCGATGGTGCTCAGCAAGAAGATGAACAGCGAGATAGTCTGGGGTAGTATACGTAGGGTACTCGTGACAAGAAGCGAACTTGGATTGCGGGCACCAGGGGCTTGGGGCAAGATGGATACCCACCCTGGATGAGTGTTTATCCAGGGCAGTGTACAGAGTACAGCGTAGTAGTAGCCAAGAACTTCTCCGCAACGCTGGGTTTCCCCAGATTTCCCCACCAAACAGCAGTTCATGAGATACCAATTGGCAATCTGCGGTTGCAGTCTACCTCCACAGGTGGGCAACCAGTGGTAGAACCAGAGGATATACTCTGGGCTCAGTTACCACTCAGAATTTGGAGTTAAAGAGTGTGTAGAGCGTGAGTACTGGGCTTGCACATCGCATGTTCGAAACATGACTGTACATGTTTTCATGCAGGGTCTTACGAGACGACGACGTATGAGGCATCAAAGCCCTTCCGGGTGGAAAACGATCAGACATGGTTGGGAAGCGACAAGGTGGTGCGGAGGAGATAAGGAGTAAAAGTATCGCCGACCGCCCAACAAGCGAACCAGCAACGAAACGACAGCGTGTCTCCCGAGCATGTGATCAATGTCGGGCTGCGCGCGAGAAATGCGACGGGATTCAGCCCCTTTGCTTCCCTTGCGCATCCCAAAATCGACAATGCAGCTGGGAAGAGCCCAAGAAGAAGCGCGGAGTCCAGACCGGATATATCAGGACATTAGAAATGGCTCTCGGCTGGATATTCGATAAGGTCCCTGAATCAGAGAACGCTCTTCACGGCCTCCTCACACATGAAGGTGGTCAAGGGCGATTGCTATTATCTGGGAAGGATACCTCTTCCGGCACTCGTCTCCATCGCCGTTGGAGGAAGAGTACCGTTCATGCAGAAATAGAGCGCGTTTTGTCCGGAGATGCCGCCTCTACAAGATCTGCAAATGGTTCTACCCCGGGTGATGAATCCGACGAAGATGGACTCGAGAAAGAGACGCACGACGCCAACCTTGCATCGAGTAGTTTAGAACTGCCAAAGATTGAGGGCGACATGCCAGACACGACCCAAAAGAGGGCCCAATGGCACGAGGATCTAATTGCGTCTAAGCCCAATAATGCGAATCCGGCTAAAAATCCATCAAAATACCAATCTCCTTCTCAGCTGCCATCACCACTAGTACCAAACGCCATCACTCTACCTCCTAATCATTGGCGTCTCGTCGACATATATTTTTCATATACTCATATTTGGTTCCCAATCCTTGAAAAGCACGAACTCCTCAAGACAGGGTACTCTTATCCAGATGAGGGACTGCATATTACCTGCGATGCCCCGGGCTCTGCGGGACACGCTGAGCTCTGGGCTGCGTTGGCGCTGGCCTCTTACCAGGAAACCGCCAGCAGAGCCAGCGAAGATGCCCAGGAGGCGCTTACAAATCCTACCTATATAGAACCAAAGGAGATATATCGTATGGCTCGCAGTCTTATACCGACCGAGGAAGGCTGCTTCGAGGCTCAGCATGTCAATGCGCTTTTGTTGCTCACTCTAATTAACATCGCCTGCGATAATATCACTGCTGCATGGTTCTTGATAGGGATGGCAACCCGAATAGCCCTCTCATTGAGGCTCCATGAGAATCCAACAACCTCCACACGATATAAACAGTCTACTCACACTTATATGGGATGCTTCATCCTAGACACTCTTGTGTCTGCACGGCTAGGCCTTGCACCCCATCTCAGATCCGGCATGGCTCATATAACCCTTCCTCGCCTCGATGATGATCTCGATGAATGGCAGCCTTGGATGCCCTGTTCTGATTTCGGCCCTTCAAAGCGGGACACGCGACCCTCCCGAATGCCATCACACTCGATTAGTTCGTTCGGTATCCTCTACAGAATCCACCTCGTCCTTTCCCGGCGACTCTGGGATGACCACGAAGGCTCTCTTCAGTCTAGAGATGCATTAGCACGTACACTCCATAATGTAGTCAGCCAATGCGGCGCGCATGCATCGCTGTCGAACTGTGTCTTGACTGGTGAATACATGACAGGCCAGCTTCCTTCCATCCACCTTCTGCGCCTTGCATATTTATATGCGTTCGGCCTGTGCCAGGATTTCCCCTTTCTTCATCGCGCAGTGCTGAATTGCGCAGAGAGCTATGTGAGCAACTTCGGCATATGCGGGTTGTCTGCCCTTCTTCCCGTGTTCATGAAGCTTGTCAATCAACTGGCACAGAACGATTCTCTTACGAGGGAAGAAGGGGAGCGATGGCAGCATATTGAGATGGCCATTGAATCCGTTTGGACAGAATCACCCCAGAGCTTTGGTTCAAGCAGGGGAGTCCACGATATTCAACCTACGCGTTATCCGCTGACTTCAGACCCGACGTTTGCAACGGAGCAGCAACCCTTTGCTACCAGGTTGTTTCCAGCTACCAGCATAAATCATGGCTCTGCACATATGGGCATGCTATTTCCCCAAACTCCCTCCTCAAAAGTACCAGCGCTTGCCAACAACCATCACCCGCCCTCGGAAACCGAGAGGCTCCATCTGAGTGGGCACTCTGCTGCGATGAGAGAATTTCAGGATATAGATGCACTCACAATATCATCGCCAATGCATTCTCTAGAAAGCGGGCGGGCAGGCTTCAGTGGCGAGGGTCTTGATTACGATACCATTCTGGATGACATTGCATCAATCGAGCGTACAAGCATGCCGGAGTCGGAAACACAATTCATGGCAAATTTGGGGTTGAGACCAGGAACCAATCTCGCCGACGTGTTTTCTCACGAGTTTATTGGCTTTTCTTGAAAGCGATCAAGACCAATCAGTATAAATATTGCCAGTACGATACACAGAAGTTTTGCGACCTGGCTGCGTTACAGCTGTTGTACTCTATTGTATCTCTATGATTATTCGACTCACCCATGCTGCCCAGCAACAGATACTGGGGTCTCCATGATAGTTGCGTGTCGTAGGTACAGCAAAAAGGTATTCCACCAATCACGAACGGTGTATAAGCCCGGACTATCCGTTCAGGCTTCAAGTAGTCAGAGAATTTCAGCTGGCCGGCCCCGAGTCCGCGCACAGTCCGCTTCCAAGCCATCATATTCGACGCATAATTATGATTGGCAGACTAGACTTCCCGTTTCGAGATGACTCGATAGGCTTGTCACAGGCTCGCTTGACTGGGCCAATTATGTCCTAGTTAGAGTGGCGGTATAACCCGCCCGCTGAAACGATGCAGCGACGCGATAGAATTTATACTTTTGCAAACAACAAAATGAGACAGAACAATATTCACCGGTCCCCATCGCGCAGTTGCATGCAAAAGGGGGAAACATGACAGGGCTAAAAGGTGATCCCCGGCCGGGGACGCGTGGACCCGATCCCGGTAGAACACTCTTCCCCTGGAACCGCCAGGCTTGGCAGGCGGATGAACCCTATTCATGACGTCGGCTCTCTGGTGACTTACTGTCGCCGCCGTACAGTATCAGCAGCATCTCGACCGCGGCTAAGCACGGTTAGGTAGCCATGATGCGAAACCGTTGTGGATGGAGATGGTTGTTGTACACCACGTATGATCTAGTAGTGACGGATAGCTGCGACACACATATAATATTTCACATGTGCCTGATTCGCTTGGAGACCTGCGCCCGAATATACGTTAACGCCCATGAGGTTCCGCAGGGAGAGATACACCACATAAGTTAGTATCTAGACGCAGGGAGCCTATCATTAGCGGCACCTGACTTTGTTTGTATACGTTGATATACCATCTTGAGACAGCATTGATTTACTGTGAATCTGTTGATTAAATATCCCATCACTCATCTCTACTGTTCCCGTTCATTGAGAGCTCGAGCGTCCATATTATAACGGCCCTCTTATCTCCTCACATGTCAAGCTTTCAGATATCATAGGTGACATATTCCCAAATATATTATCCCCAACACCTTCAGCCATCTCTGTTAAAGATGCCTTGCCGCCTAGCGATAACGTCCATGTCGCTTGGCCGCTGCGCTGCTGGTCACTCATTTGTTCACAAGCTCGACATGGCCCGCGCGTATGGGTATCAGGGAATCGAGCTATTCTACGAGGACCTAGTCGACATAGCTGAACAGCTTCCAGGGGGCGACTGTCAATCAAACGAACTAGAGGCAGCTAACATCATCCGTCGACTTTGTCAAGAGAGGGGGATTGCCATCCTATGTCTACAGCCCTTCACGCACTATGAGGGTCTGCTAGACCGCCAAGAACATCTAAGGAAGATAGAGAAGCTAGAGTTTTGGTTTCAACTGGCACGTGCCCTACGCACCGACATGGTGCAAATCCCATCGAGTTTTGGGCCTGCCTCGGAAATCTCAGAGGACATCAATTTGGCCGTGGCTGATCTCCAGGAGGTTGCTGACATGGGCTTACAACAAAATCCCCCAATTCGGTTCGTGTACGAGGCCCTCTGCTTTGGAACCAGGTATAATACATGGGAGCAGAGCTGGGACATCGTGCAGGCCGTCGACCGGCCTAACTTTGGCCTTTGTCTGGACACCTTCAACATCGCCGGCCGCATCTACGCGGACCCGGCCGCGGCTTCTGGTCGGACGCCGAATTGTGACGAGGCAGTTCGAGATTGTATTGCGGGCCTGATTGCCAAGGTCGACGTCCAAAAGGTGTTCTATGTCCAGGTAGTGGATGCTGAGCGGCTCGCCTCACCCTTGGTCGAAGGCCACAAATTCTACAACCCCGAACAGACAGCGCGCATGAGCTGGTCGCGAAACTGCCGGTTATTCTACGGTGAAAAAGACCGTGGTGCGTATCTTCCGGTCGCAGAGATCTCCCGTGCGATCTTCCACGGTCTTGGATTCGAAGGTTGGGTGAGCCTGGAACTGTTCCACAGGAGAATGGCCGATCCGGACGCAGTGGTACCCAAGGAGCTAGCTAGTCGAGGTGCCATGTCATGGGCCAAACTTGTTAGGGATATGAAGCTAAGGGTCGAAGAAGGCTTCAGCGATTTCGGGAGGATGACAGCGTCACTATGATCTATGATAACATTTGTAGCTTCTTTCTTCTCCTTTTCATTATTAAGCTAGCGATGCTTGGCGTCCTGTAGGCGCAACGAACTCCATGTGAACAATTAGTCTTGAGATTGAACAAGATGATTTTCACGGTCAGTTGACCCTGAAACATGCCTACCGTTACCCTCGTCAAACGCGTCATATGTGATATGATTGACCAGTTGAGTGGGAAAATGACGGTTAGTTGCTGCTCGTGCCGTGGCACTAGAGCCGAGTATCCGGCACGGCCCGAATGTCGTGTCACTCGGCACGGTCACATCTACGAACGGATCGATGTGTGACTTGAGAGGCCGAAACGAGATATGCAACCGGATACGTAATACTTTCTGGCAGGACGATACTTTATTTTAGGCAACCAATTGACACGCAGTGTCCCAATTTTTTTTTTTTTTTTTTTTTTTAATCAGGTCCAATACAATTAGACATTGAGCCTTCTGCGCTATCCCATATCATTTTCGCTTATGCGCCAAGTCTATCAAACAAACAGAAACTAGGCGTTCTCACGCTGCTCATAGCTGGCACCTACCTTACTGTCCTGGGAAAGATCCGCCCCATCAATATTGTGCCTCCATTCTTCATCCTGCTCGCGCAAAATCTCCATGATTCTGCCGTGGGCTCTCCACACAGGGCGCTCTTGGAACAGTCGGTCCATGGCCTCCAATGGGACACCCTTTGTCTCAGGGACAAGGAAGAACACGAAAATGATGGACAGCACCATGAGCGAGGCGAAGAAGAAGTAGACGGCGTAGCCTAGCGCGGCGAAGAGCTGGGGTGTGAAGCGTGAGATCAGGAAGTTGTAGAGCCAATTGCTGGCAGCGGCAGATGCCTGGCCCAGGGATCTGTCATATGCATTAGCCAGGGGACCCAAAGGGGTGCTAGTAGTGATCATTTTTCAAATACTGACCTGGTGTTTTGGTCGAACATCTCTGAGTTTAGGACCCACGGAGTTCCATTCCAAGACGGAGTGTAGAAGGCCGTCCATAGATAGAAGAAGAAGATGGCGGCGATACCAGCCGGAGGAGGGGTATCGCTAGGGTGATTCGCCGGGTCGGCAATCTTGATATAGGCTCCAATAATCCACATGCAAATAGAGCCACCCGCAGCACCGAACATCAGGAGATTTCGTCGGCCGAAGTGATCGATCAACCACAGTAGCCAGAAAAATGTGAGAACGGTCTTGACGACGCCGAAAAGACCTGTGGTGAGGAACCCCGTGTTCGTCCCTGTGATGCCCAAGCTTGAGAACACAGTTGGCGAGTAGTAGTTAATCGCGTTGATACCGGATCCATTCTGCCAGAAGAACAACGCTGTGTGGGTTCAGCATGGTTAGAAATATGCACAACCGAATTGCTGTGGAGTGACATGAACATACCACTGCCGAGGAAGAACCGCCACTGGACTCTAGGGATCTTGAGAGAAGCGAAAGGCTTCCAGAATCCAGCACCGACTTCGCGTCGGTACCTCTCCACTTCTTCATCGATGAAGCCGATCTCCTCGATGATATAGATGTCATCAGCAGGGAGATTACGGATCCAGGTTAGGTTAGCTATGCCCTGATCTCGCTTGCCATTGGCGATGAGCCATCTCGGAGACTCCTTGATCCATAAAGCACCAGCAAAGAGTAGACCGCCCGGGATAAGTTGAACCGCGAACGGGATTAACCACTGGTTGTGAGTAGGAGGCACGTGTAGGTTAACACCATAGTTGATCCAAAAACCCACCAGACCACCGAACTGCCACCCCAATTCGTAGAGACCAACAAGCCGTCCTCGAATGGCCGGTGGCGAGAGCTCGGAGATATAGATGGGTACGATCATCGAGCAAGCACCCACACCAATACCGGCAAGCACACGACCACCGTAGATGAGTCCCAGACCCCTCTCGGCATTGGCGCCCAGCATCAGACCAGCTCCGAGGACGAAAACAGCGGTGAACACGAAGAGCGATTTCCGGCGACCTAAAAAGTGTGTAGAGACATAGGCGAAAAAACTGCCGAAGAAGGCACCCGCTTGGTAGAGAGAGACGATATTGGCTGAGATGAGATTCTTCTCTTCCTTGGGGATCACGTCGAACCTGAACTCCGAGACGAAAGAGGGCAAGGCCAGAGTTGTGCCGATGAAGGCTGAGTCGTAGCCGATCAAACATGATGCAAACGACGCGATGGCTGCGGTGGCATAGACTCTCCAGTTGTAGACGGCCTTAGGCGTCGGCCTATCTTCGTTGAGGGCGAGAATCCCCATGGTGTCTGACTGCCGGCGAATAAAACCCAATGTGGGATGAGAATACGATTGGCGTCAGCGATGTAACCTCAACCCTAAGGGTGAAGATTTGGCATGGGGCGAAGCCTGACGACGAGGTCAACTGAAGTATTCGCGATACTTATAAAGCAAAGTGATATCCGGGGCCCCAAAGTGTCTGAGCCAACGAAGTCGGGGACGAGATCTGGGGTAGCCGCTAGCCCAATACTCTTAATTGCTGGCCAAGGTACAAGATTACGCCCCTTTATCCGGGGACACATTTGACGACATGCCAATGCCAGGAGCGCGACGCGTGGTTGAACGTACTTCCTGCCCTCTCACATCACAGGGTCCAGGAGCTGACAACACTACGGTATACTACCTAGCTAATAGTGTGGTCACCTCGAGCCGCGGCGAAATGCCGGGTTACACCACGAGGAACTGTCAAGACATTTAGCACCACCGCTTAAACTAGCTACACCTATACTAGACAGCGTTCGCCAATCTAGTCCTAGCAAGTTTCAGCTTACTGACTCATGGAGGGAACGAATGCATTTCCTCAACGAAAGAGGGCGGCCATCCACGTGGTCCCGTAACGGTGGGTTTGCAGGGATATCTACCCCAGCATACCCCGGATCGAAGTCGCTGGTAGGGGTTCTGGATAAACACTTACACGGGCAGCCAGGGCCGCCAATGGGGCTGGTTCAGGAGGAACATAGCTCTTCCCGGTCGCATTCCGAATGTGAGAGGATAGGCCTTTTCCACCTTATATTCGGCCTCCTCTCACTGGATATTGGCCCAGTTACCTTTTCAAGGTGTTCCAACACAGGGGCGGGTTGAACGGGATGAGATCATATCCGCCCCTCAATGTGCGTCGGCCTCGGTTCTCCAATGTATCGTCGGATGCGGGGGGCCAAAAATAAGGAATCATTTCCGCGGGTTGGATCGGCGCCGGCACTTTGTGCTCTTCACTTACACGGGAATATGCTATTTCCGCGTCACAATAAAACATCCAATCGAAACGTGCTAAAGCGGAAGGCTTGAATTGATGTAGAGTGCTGCTTCTTCTTCTGATGTAGACAATACCGATTTTGGGTTGCGAGAACTACATTGAATAACTTGACGGCGCTACGACTTTGATAGAATCTCTACCTTGTCATTACCCCTTTTTTCGGAGTATCCAGCGAGGTCTTAACCGGCTCACAACTCTGCAAACATGAGTGCCGTTCCTATCGCCGGCACGACGCAACAACCATCGCAAAAAGCGATAGTCGAGCGCCATGGCTACCTCTTCGGCCAGAAGATCGCGGCATCTATGTCACCGCTTTTCCACCAGACAATATTCAACCACCTAGGCTGGCCATGGGAACAATTCCGCCTCGACTCGGCCGATATCCCCAGCTTCTTAAAACTACTACAAGATCCCAACTGCTTCGGTATGTCGTTTGTCCGTCCGTTGCGAGAAACCCTCACATACACGTTATTCAAAACAAGAACGCTCGCTAACATATAACCTAGGCGCATCAATCACAATGCCCAACAAACTCGCCATAATGGAGCATCTAGACGAGATGACAGAGGAATGCCGCGAAGTAGGCGCCTGCAACACCATCTACTTCCGCCCCTCAGGAGACGTGCCCGGCGCCCGGCGCAAGCTCTACGGCACCAACACGGACGTGGTGGGCGTGCGCGAGTCCTTCTACCAGAACGTAGCGAACCCGGACGCTGTGTTCCACGGTCGCCCGGCGATGGTGATAGGCGGGGGCGGCGCGGCGCGCAGCGCCGTCTACGCTCTATGGAAGTGGATGCGCGCGACGCGGATCTACCTCGTGAACCGCGACCGGGGCGAGGTCGAGGCTGTGATGCGCGAGTGCCGAGCCAAGGGGTACGGGCACTCGCTCGTACATGTTGCTACGGTCCAGGAGGCTGCGGCGCTTGAGGCGCCTGGGGCTATCGTTGCTTGCGTGCCTGATTACCCGCCTAAGACGGCTGAGGAGAAGATGGCGCGGGCCGTCATTGAGACGTTCCTTAAGAAGGAGAGGAAGGGGGCTATTCTTGACATGTGCTATAATCCCTCGCCGTACACCGAACTTGGTGCCATTGCTGGGCGCGAGGGTTGGCAGGTGATTCTGGGTACGGAGGCCATGATATGGCAAGGTTTCGAGCAGGTGAGTTTTATTTGGTTACTTTCTGATCTAGATTGCTAATGTTTTGGATATTAGTCTAAACTCTGGACGAACGTAGAGCTGAAAGATCTCCCCGTGGCTAAGTGCAAGCAGATGATTGCCGCCAGGATCTCGGACGCATCAAAATTATGATCATATTATCACGACTGTGTACATGGATGGAGAAGCATTGAGCAGGCGTTATCATTTACTTCGAGTAGATACTTAGATTAGATAGTCTAATTTGCGATCATGATATGATTCATTACTGTTCTATGCATTTGTGTATGGCCATCCTAGTTCTTGTATAAGCGAAGAAGAGGAATGACGAGCTAAGCACCCGGTCTGCTGTAATCCAACTCTCTAACTCGTTTCCATACTTCACGAACAACTCGCTCTTGTGTCTGTCGTCCGGATTCAGTCTCAGAAGGTCCTGCTGGCCTATCATTCATTGATGTTAGCGCTTCATTCTTTCACAGCAGGAGTCTTGCAGCTTTTACATACCTAATAGCGAGATACAATCTACTGCCTAATCGCACATCCGTAATTTCGGCGGTTTGGTAGTCCTTGGGTGGATTCGCCGTCGTGACAAGGCCGCCAGCCTCCTGCAAGATGGCGATACCAGCCGAGACATCCCTTCTCCTAGTCAGCCCGTCCCGTCTTCATCTCCGCGTTATCAATCAATCAAAGTCTCGGGAAGACTTACCACTCCCAGCACCCGCCTTCCCACCATATATCGAACGCGCCCATAGCCACATACGCCAAATCAAGCGTGGCACTCCCAAGACTCCTGACCCCATGCACCATGCCGCCCTTCCCGTCGCGTCCGCCAACTTCAGCAGCCATGTTGACGAAGCTCTCGACCTTGCGATGCAAGTTCCCGTCGGGCGTATCCCTCCTATCCTTCCCCCATTCGCAGGAGAAGATGCAACCCCCCGGGGCGCGTGCCGGCATGGGCGGGATCGGGTTTCGAATCAGCGGTAATTGCTGATTCCCGTTGAGCCACGCCCCCCTGCCCTTGCACGCAGTGAACAGCTGGTTCATGAAGGGCGCATATATGACGCCTATGGTGGCCTTCCCGTTCACGATGAAGGCGATGGAGACGCAGAACATGGGGAAGAGGTGCGTGTAGTTGACTGTGCCGTCGAGAGGGTCGACGCACCATGTTGGCTCATTACCGATCAAGTAGTCGCGCGACGCCCCTTTTGAATATGTCTCCTCCCCTATAAACCTGTAACCCAGGTAGTCAGTACATCTTGAATACTAACTAATATTTCTGCTTAGATACTCTAAGCCTGAAAAAGCGTACTTATGCGAGGGGTATTTCTTCTCAATAGAGTTTTTGATAAACGCTTCGACATCTTCCGCCATAAATTTAGCAAGCAAATTAGACATTGGCAAATTCAGAAGCACTGAACATACCTTCATCGGCTTTGGTCACGATATCAACAGCATTGTCCTTTTCTGAAAACAGCTGCTCTCCGCTGCCTTTATCTCCCCACCTCGCCCTCGCGAAATCCATCAGGAGATTTCCTGCATCTTTTCCGAGTTGGACGGCAAAGTCATATATTTCTGTCAATTCCTGGTTTGGGATCTCATTCATCTTCACAGGCCCTTGGTATAAGTCGAGAGAGCGGCGCCAGAGACTTGTTAAAAGGTTAAATTCAAGGAACGGTGCACTGAAAAGATCGTCATATAACACGAAGGGAAAAATAAAAATAAAAATAAAAGGATGGCGGAATGAGATACAACCTCTATTCAACGAAACTTGTTTAAGGGAGGGTTGTAATGTGACAAGTTAAGCAGTAATAATGACCCGAACAACTAACAAGACTAGAGATTAGTAGCGAGTTGAATTTCAGGTCTCTTTTCCGCTACAGATGGTTCCGTCCAAGACCCCCGAGCATGGCCCGCGAGAAACCGAAGGAACCCCCAATCTTCGATCCACTACAGGTCCCCGTGGCCAGTGTGGAATCCACTTGAAGAGATGCCGTAGTAGGGGCAGTAGGATTATCCAGCTAATCTACCCACCTAGAGACCTAGGTAGACATAGAATGATTCGAAGTACTTATGTTTTCTCTATGTCAAACGTTAGGCGTTAGACCCGTATAAAAACGAAGTCCTGTTCTCTCGTAATGTTGGCTCATTAATAGAACAGTAGATTTATCTACCTACCTACGCACCTAGTAGGTAACTGCCTACTTACTTAGATACGACGGGCAACTCCTATTGGATTCGCCCTGTTTGAGTTAGCTGTATATAATGCACCGTGTCCTGTTTTCCTTTCCTTTTCCTTTTCAATTCCCTTTTGATTTTTCCTGGTTTAAAGCTAGCATGGTGAACTGGGTATCATGATGAACTGAGAAGAAACATGTTTGTAAGGGGAAACCATCCCCCTTTTAACCTTTTTTGCATTTCAATCCAAGCCTTTGAATTTGAGAATGCCGTGAGCGCCGCGCGGGCCCAGATCAACCTTACCGCCCTTACCCTTCTTTCTCTTCTTCTTGCGTTTCTGTTCATTATCGCTGTCTGAGTCATCCGAGTCCGAGTGTCTGCATGCTTGACGTTTACCGTTGCTCTTTGCGGGGACCTTGTTTTCTGAAGCGTCCGAGTCATCAGCATCATCGACGTCATCATCGCTATCTTCGTCACTGTCATCATCGTCGTTCGACCCGGGAGCTGCGGACTCCTCCCAGATTTTGATTGTGTGACCGCCGCCACTTATCATACGACCTTCACAGTCAAAGCCAACTCCTATTGTGGCCTCGAGATCGTCATGTCGTAAAGAGGCCTCTACTTCTCGCTTGGTCAAGTTGACGATGCGCAAACTGCCGTCGCCCAAGCCAATTGCGACCTTCTTGTCCCGACCGAGATCCTCGGGAACTTGAACAATGCAATCGAGACTCTCGCCCCCTCCTCTAGCCGAGTCTACAATGACCCGGTCGAATTGATCATCCCATGCGCCCTTATCCCACAGGGTCAAGATGCCTGAGCCCGTTCCAACTGCCACGACGCCATTATCCCTGTTTTTTTTGGGTCCCATGCCAGCGATGAAGGTTGAGCATAGCAACTCATCCTCCTGATCCTCGCTTCGCACAAGGACGCCGCGGCGGAGGTCTGTAACCGCCAAAGTGGTTCCGCCGGTAGAAATCCACTGTTTGCTGAAGCCACTAGTACTTTCGGCCGAGGGAGGAAGCGGTGTGAGGCTAGAGACGAAATCGTCATGAGGGAAGTGGCTCTGCTGTGGTTTCGAGGCAGCGAGGGCGCCGTCTCGCAGATCGAGGAGATGGAGAACCCCGGAGTCGCACGCCAGAAGAAGCGTCTGTGGAGATAGAGCGTGGAGAAGAGTGGGAGAGTCGGGTACGGATTTCGAGGTCGGCACGGCTATCTTGGAGATAACTTGGCCGGTCGCGGGCGAGAAATGCTTGATAAGAGAGTCTGTGCCGGCCGAATAAAGAGCTGTGTACATCGTAAGCAGGGTGCCGTTAGCCTTTATAATGCCCTCCTTAACAATGCATTAAAACTATAATAAGGTAAATCAAACTCGAGGCACTTACAAGAACCATCGTGGCTGAAGACAAGCGAGCGACAGCTCCCCTTGTGTCTCCGGGTGCGCCAGACCGTATCGATGGTGCTCTTTCCGTCTGACAGCACACTGACGTCGGCATCATCGTCCGACAACGACCTGTCTGTGGTGGGAAGACGGAAGCATTGCACGTGGCCGGTCGCGAGGCCGACGCCCAGCAGAGGCTCGGTAGGGTGCAGCGCTTGGGTGAAGAGCTCGGCGCTCAGCGGCAGCGTGCACAGGTTCTCCAACATGGTAACAATGCCGATTGAGACCGACAGTCGACGATCGAGGGTATCACTTCTCTTGTAGCAGTTGTGGAGGTTGCAAAAGCATGCTTCCGCAGTCCAGTTTGCGGTGGGAATTGAGTTTCGAGGTTTGAGAGAAAAGGAAGCTTTTGTTTTTGTTTTTTTTTCTTTCCTAGTTACACTGGCGACTCACGTCTACCGCACCTACCCTGTAGGTTTTATGCATCAACCGCATTGTGACCCCACTATTGTATAGCTGCATAGGGGACCTTTAGGGGGCAACGCAGGCACACTGGGCACGGACTCTCACCAAAGGGCCTGTACCTTCTATTACCTATCTCATATCCTACTACACCTTGGTATTGAGCATGGTAATTCTTGCTGGGTGGTATCTTCGTGGCAGGTGGGACGAGACGAAATAACCCCGCGGTCAAGAATGACAATCTCAAAGTTGACTCGATCTCTATTATCGATTTATCCTCGGCAATAGCTACATAGTCTCGCCGGTAACCACAGGATAGCAATGATGATGATCGTGCCCAATTGGCAACGGCTGGTCTTGTTCCTGTTGTCTGCCATGACGACAAGTTCAGCGACAACCATGCGGAATATTATGTACCTCACCGGGTACGATTCCCTTGTCATTGATACATTCCCACTCACCTACTAATACGGACCGGCAGGCAACACCCAGTTGTTCCGGATGATGCTTCACTGAGAGCTCCAATAACTCACGTCGCTCTGGCTTTCATGAACTCAGACACGTTCAACCGGGAAGAGAACAGTTCTTCTTGGCCCATATTCATGTCCGTTGAAGAAGCCCGCTCCAAGTTTGAACCGGGAACGAAGATCATGGTAGCTATTGGCGGCTGGGGTGATACCAGTGGCTTTGACACGGCTGCCCGTACCGAGGAGAGTCGGGCTCGGTTCGCCCGCAATGTAGCTTCCATGGTTCGCGACACAGGTGCTGATGGTGAGTGCGATTTTCACCTTGTAACTCAAAATAATGAGACAGACTCGAGTTGAATAGAGGCTAACACTCACAGGCGTCGATATCGACTGGGAGTATCCTGGGTAAGTCACCCCGGAGAGACATACACATCGGCTTCCTGATTAATATACCGCAGCGGCAATGGTGAAGATTATAAACAAGTGCCTAACGAAGCGAAGGAGTGGGAAATCACCGCGTATCCCCAACTACTGGCCGAGATTCGGAAAGCTCTCGGCTCAGACAAGCTCATGTCAGCCGCTGTGCCTGGAATTCTGCGGGACATGCTCGCCTTCACGGCAGACACCGTGCCACAGATCATGGAGTCGTTGGACTTCCTCAACGTCATGACGTACGACTTAATGAACAGACGGGACAACATAACGAAGCATCACACGGGCGTACAGCTCAGCCTGGACTCCGTGAATGCCTACATGGGGAACGGAGCGCCAGCCGACAAGATCAACCTCGGATTTGCATTCTACACCAAATACTTCCGGATCGAAGGCGAATCTTGCGCGGAAAACCCCATCGGCTGTCCAACTGGTCTGATGGAGGACCCAGAGACAGGGGCCGATTTAGGGATGACGGGAGGTTTCTCATGGCACGACGATGTTCCCGAAGATGTCAGAGAATCGCTCAAGAAGGCGTTGGAGAAGGGGCAGTACGACGAACAGGGAGGGGGCTACTGGTACTGGGATGAGGATGAGTCCCTCTGGTGGACATTTGACACGCCCGAGGCCATACAGAAGAAATTCCCGCTCATCGTGAAGGAGAAGCGGCTTGGAGGCGTGTTTGCATGGGGTCTCGGAGAAGACGCGCCGGACTTTACGCGTCTGAAGGCTCTTAATACTGGAGTGGAACGCCTTGCCAAAATGAAGGATGAGCTGTGATGCTCCGAGCTGCCCTACCTCGATAGGAAGTCTGGATTGAGGGACTTATCTTCACTCCCACTTTGCACTTTGTCTAGATTATTGCCTAAGCCTACTTATATAGTATGTAGATACGTGCTACTAATTAGCCTAAAAGAGGCCGAAGCAATTCGCATAGAACGTCACAGTGGCCGACCAATCCGAGAAGATACCCAACACACCGACCCGTCGCGCAATGACATCCACAAGCCTGAAAATATCTCCATCCTTCCTCATACCGTTGAGAATCGTGCTATAGTAATAATCCCCATTCTCAGCAACCAGTGCAAGCGGACCAGACCGCTCAAGCGACCACGTAATAATCCCCAACCCAAGCTTCTTCGCCTCCGTCGCGTACCGCGAAGGAACGTACTCGCCCTCCCCATCCACAGAAACAAGATACGGCAACGGCGGCCCGACGATGCGCACGCCCGCATCGCGGTAGAAGGTCAGATTCGCTACGGCGTCGTCGATGGTCCCCGGGCTATCCCCGCTCTGATCGAGCAGGATAGCCTGCCTCCCGAACGCCGGCGCGTGTCGCAGCCAGTATGCCACGTCCTCGAAGACGAAGCTCTGCAGCCAGACGCGCGACGGATCGATGCCGGCCTCGACGTACTCGTCGACGACCTGTTGCTCGTACTGCGCTGTCGTGTACGTGCCTTCGAAGGGCATGGGCACGCGCGGCTGCTTTAGTTCGCTAGTGAACTGCAGCCCCTGCGCGTCAACCAGATCGATGAATTCCTTATGCGAGAGCACCGTGGCACACGTCGCGTACAAGTCTGTGCGCCAAGATGGTGTCCCGTGGAGGTAGTCTTCGGGCGTCGTGGCAGACGCATTGAGGCCATCCATCTTGCCGCATAGCGTCTTGAACTCGGCGAGCGTTATGTCGCTGGTGCAGCACTGGGCCGTGGCCGCGGTACCGATACCGCCGTTACCACTCTTTGCCGGCGTGAAAGGCCTGGTGCACTTAGCCCCGAGCGGCGTCGCGACGATGTTGGTGGTCGTGTGCAGATCGCACTGGTCGTGGCGGCAGACGAGCTCGCGGTCCTTGGTGAAGGCCACGTCGCACTCGAGGATGCCGGCGCCCATCCTGACGCCTGCCATCTGCGACTCTCGCGTCTCTTCCGGAAACTGCAGAATGGCACCGCCGCGGTGGCCGATGCTGAATTTGGTGGTGACGGCCTCCTTGTTCAGGCACGAGGACAGTCGGTCTTTCAGCCAGCCCTCGTCCATGTCGTTGACAAGGTATTCCGGTCGGGGTCCGAGTTCGACATTGTGGCGGGTATGTAATCCCCCCTTTGTCGGGATCGCGGAGGTTCTGGTTGCAACGGTAAGGATGCTGATAACGATGGAGGATAAAGCGATATACATCGCGACTCAACCGAATGTTCAGCACAGTAAACGACTACCCGTCTGACTTGTCCTAGAGACCGCGAGACATTTCATCTCAGCAGGGAAGAATGCTCTCTTATGGACGCCTAACGGGCTCACGCATGCCGCGCATTGCGTTCCTTGCCCACATATTCTCATCAAGAGCGAAGACATCTCCTATGCCTTTTATGAAAGGGACCAATCGTAGAGTGGTTCGCAGACGCATGCGTGCTCCAATACTATAACACTGATGGAGTCGCAACTGCTACCCTAGATTTCCTTGGCCGCCTCAGCAAGGCCACAGCTGAACTTTCCAGCAAGCCTAGAGCGTTCGCCGGGCTGGGGAGCGATCTACTGTAGGTCGTGCCGAGATGTGATATTGCAGTAGAGCCCCACGGTCTCCGAACACCTGGCTGTTTAGGAACGCACTGCATACTGGAGGTTGCGACAGTGTAACCGCCAGCGATTGATATCTTCATATCGAGGCACGTGGTGGCGGTCCCTTGTGCAAGCCAAGGCTTGCCTGCATTTGCGTAGTAAAACAGCGCTTCTGTTCCTGACCTTTATCGTGCTATCGGATTATCGTTGGTCTGTGATATTTTCAATGCCAACTTGACGGGCTGAGTATGCTGTTTTCCGCCCTGAGCCATTAAATCGAAGTTGCATGAAGGTTTCGCTTAGCCAAGTCGTTGCATAGTAGAGTCGACATCGGTGCCAAGACGGTTAATTGTGTGTCTAACATGTGCACCTTGCTGAGCACACGATGAGACAACTAGATATTGTCTAAGAATATTATTCCTTTCAAGGCCTAAATAACTGCCATTTTGGGGTAAATATAAATGATTGTGAAACAAATATTTAGTTGCCTCGACGTTCATGAAAAGCTGATGAAAATATTTGTAGAGTTTTAAAGGGGGTTAGACATAGAGTGAGTCATGATATCCTGGAATCAGGAAGCTTCTAACGACAGCATAGTGTGACCTCTTGTCTTCCGCCAAAGGTTGGTTAAGGATTATACAGATGACTGTTAGCCCGATGAGATGCTTCAACCTCGAGGCTACTCTTCACAACTGAATGCTTTATTCATTCTCTCAATCTCAGCCTAAGACTCAATCTGCTCTTGGTTGAGGAACCAAAGCAGCCTAAACATGACACATCACCTATGAGGATACTATCGAGTAGCACAATACAACGATTCCAAGGCATTACCTATCATTCAAGTATTAATTAGGTGCAATAAAGTTTCAAGTTTGGTATCGTGTTTCGAGTTCGTGCTAGCGCCTTCTAAGAAAATGAAGAACATGAGAAGAATGAAAAGCGAGCGGACAGACCGTTTCGCGGCGCGTCAATGTCGTCATAGCTGCCAGGACAAGTATAGCCTGCCAAGTCACTGCGCTAATCCGCGGCTGTCGGCGGTACTGAGAGTAGTATATACCTACCCCACTTTTTGGACCCTACCTACATATGACGACATTGGGTGTGACTGACATTTTATTTCATCGCATCGCGTATTCGCAACCGGCTGTTCGTTATGAATATTGGAATTTGTAAACGAAAAAGAGGCCATATTCCGAATACTGCTATTAGTAGAAGTGAGAAAGCACATTAGGCAGGCAATGAATAAAAAAGTCAAATAGTAAATCGCATTGCGTGTCACACATGGCAGTGTCTTTCCACGTCATCACATATAGAAGCCGTTTTATTATTCGCTGTCTTCGACCAGCACCGCCATTTCCAAGCTTTCCCACACTTGGGCTGGACCTATGCAAATCGAATCAGGTGATCCCGGTTCGATCTGAACGAGACACTCACGAGCCGGAATCCGACCACACATCCCAGATCTCCTATCCCATTTCCAAGGATTCTGCAGTGCCAGGGCCTTAGACGCCAGCGCTAAAGTGCATGAATATGCACACTAGTATTATGTAGGTGTAGGTGTAGGGTGTGTTCCATCTCCGGCCAATGATGACGGAGGCCCCGTCATGACATAATAATGCTGCCGCCTTCGAACGAAAGTTGGTAAAACCAGTATATATCTTGCCTTGTCCTTTTGTCCATCCCACTTTGTTTCTGTCTTTGGTATTCTCCAATACCTTTGTCCAGAGGCCTGCCTTCCTATGCGTCACCACGCGATACCATATCGACATCGCGACTCGGCTCAATACAACGAATTTATCTAATATCGAATCATCGACAACTATCTCGTGAACGAAACATTCGACTTGCTGTATAAAGTCTGCTCAGCCAAGGCCAATCGTCGCCAAGAAAGTTTAAATTAGATAAACGGGAGGAGCAACAATTTCCACAATGGCATTCGGATTCGCGCCCATAGTCCACATCGTGGCGGCCATCTTCGCCATCGTCGAGCTCGGCTTGACAGCATACTGTAAGTCTACGACCACCTAACCTCCTCTCACATACTACCCAATACACGAACAAACGCTAATAATCCACTCATCAGGGGCAAGTCTCTACTCCTTCGGTCTAGGCAACAACTCCCCCTCAAGCATAAACTTCCTCATCTTCTGCTCCGTCTGGTCCCTCCTCGTGCTCCTCTACATCGGCCTGACACCCCTCTACCTAACCTCCGTCTTCCACCGGCTCGCCGCTCTCGCGCTGAACGTGATAACGGCCATCTTCTGGTTCGCGGGCGCCATCGCCGTGGCGGTCGGGTTCGGCGGGCCCTACGACTGCCGCGGCAGCACGGCGTGCTCGAGCGCCGAGGCCGCGATCGCCTTCGCGTTCTTCCTCTGGGCCATCTTCACGTTCCTTGCGGTCATCGATGCGCTCGAGTCCCTGCGGAGGCGCGGACACCATGTTGAGACGAATAAGTCGACGAATGCTTATCCTGGTGCTTAAGTCGGTCGGTGTCGTCTAAGTCTCTGTCGTCTGGTATGACGTCATGGCATCTCTTGTGTTGTCTCGTCTCGTTGCGTCGTACTCACTTCTTATCTCCGGCTTAAACGATCGACTGCTTCGAAAATAAGACTACTACCTATTTCAACATATGCTTAATCGATCTATCAGCCACGAATTATATCATAATACCACACCACATCTTGGTTTCCGCGTACAAAGCAAATCTGTCTTCAATAATGATACCTCTCCACCCGAGAAATCACCGACCAACTCAATTTTCATCTCATAATCTATCTTTTCGGCGTTTAAGGTGGTGATAAGCGACACATACCCACTTGGCTGGTCACAATACCCCTTCACAAATTTTTATTTCCTCCTTTATCTTGGCTTGCAATTTCATGAGTTTACGGGTTTACGGTTCATGTCTTGAGTGGTTGGGTTTCGTGAGAGGGAATGGAATGTGTATTTATTCAGGAGTTGAACCTAGGTATAGTGTAAACTTTAAATATCAAGGTCTTTCTACCAAATGATGCAAGGCAACTTCACTGCTATATGGCGTCATCGCAGATGGCATGAAGAAGACGCAAAGAAAAAGAATCTTGATATTTTTATTAGCGATGTTCCTCCGTGATGCAAATTTGCTTGTAAATGCTTTAAGAGTGGTGGATCAAAACTACGTCTATTCTCCGTTCTATCTAATCCTGCACTGTAGCGTATTAGTCTGTGAGAGAGGAAATACCTTCTTTCCCATGATGTGAGTGAATAACCAGCCAAAAAACCATTAATCCCACTCTTAATGTTCCTAACACCAAGAATACAGTCTGGTATCATCAATCTAAGTATACTCCGGTACCCTAATGAAGCAATCAGCGAGCAAATCGAGAGGGTCGCTCTAAAAACTACAAGTCATCGTGACAAAATCGCTATGGGGCGCTAAAAAAAAAACAATGCCCAAACGCCCTGGGTGCAAAAATCTACTTGATCTGTTTCTTCGCCTCGGTCCAGCAATCCCCCGTCTTGCAGTCGAAATCAACGCGGTGCCAGGCCGTCGCGAGATTGCCCCGCAGGTTATATATGCTCTTGTGGGTCTCGGGCTGTGTGTTGTACGCATCGTCAGTGGCTTTGACGACGAAGGTGGTCTTCGCCTCACCGTTGGCATCGTCCTTGACCTCGGGCAGGATACCTTCGTACTTCCAGCGCTTCCAGCACCAAGTCCGCGACCCTTTCTCCTGCATCGTGTCGTCGAGCAGCTGCGCTTGGTCCCAGTTCGCACCACCGTCGAGACTAATGTCCACGCGCTGAATCTCTCGTCCGCCACCCGAATAGGCGTAGCCCTCGATCTGAACTACACGGCCGCTTGTTGTTGCCCTCGGCGCCAGCTGTGTAACTTGCGTGCCCGGTGCTATAGGTTGTTCGGGCTTTAGTCTTGTCCGGGTGATGGCACTCGTGATAGGCATCACCTGGATAGACTTATACTTGTCCCAGTCTTGTTTCGTCTCGTTTGGGCCAAAGCACTTATAATCACGCCGTTGCCACGTAGTAGTGCTCTCTTCGTCGCTGACCACGATTTTGTTCACCCACTTGACGGCCCTCGCCGCAACATGACCGGGAACTACAACTCGGACCGGGAACCCGTGGTCACGTGGAAGGGGTTTGTCGTTCATCTTAAAGGCCAGGAGCACGTCACCGTGAGGGTCGATGGCTGACTCAATTGGTATACTCGCGCCATATGCTTCCAGACCAGAAAACTGAACATGTCGCGCGTCTTCGCCAGGGTCACTGAGCGACAGACCGGCGTCGGCTAGGACATCTCGAAGGCGCACACCCTCCCATTTGGCACAGCTGATGGCCCCGACGGTCCACTGAAGCCCGTTTGTCTTCTTGGCGTGCTTCGTCATGTCATTGCGTCGATTGCCAGAACACTGCAGAACAGCCGTGATGGTATGTTGCTTAAACCTTGCCTTCAACTCGCCAACGCTGTACATTTTCACCTCCCCGTCCGGCAGCTCGACCGCGATACCATGGCTGTCAGCTTCTGTCTCATCTACGACGGGCACCCACATGTGGTTCCGCACATAGAATGTCTCGTTGGGCGTCAGAAAGGACTCGGCAAGCTCATCGCCGGGGGTCTCGGCATTGCACGGCTTCTCTGTCATCCTACGGAGCCTCGTATCTCGTTCGGGGTCGGAAACAAAGGGATCTTCGATGGCTGTCTGCAGGGGTCGCCCATTCTCGAGGTCGTCTGGATGAACTTTGCCGACCACGTACTGCTCTAGAATATCTCGAACGTATTGTGACTTGTGGATGCTGAAGATGTCCCAATAGGGTTCGATACATCCGCCGGCGGCACGTAGAATGACCTCGCCGCCGGGATGAGCAGCAACCCAATCCGTGATATCATAGACTTTATCCTCGTAGATAACCCATGGCCGCTTGGACTTGGGCCCGTGCTCTTTGACTTCAGAAAGACGGTATCGCGGCAACCCGTCGTTGGCGTCATCGCCGCCGACCGGGGACTGTGCAGACGGAGGAGATGGTACGTCTGCTGGGAGGTCAATTGACTCGTGGGAGACGGGTTGGAAAACGGCGGAAAACAGAGTAAGCAGTCCCAGCCCCGTACTGGCGGCGAGAAGAGACAGTGGCTTGATGCGAGGCTTCGGGGATGGGTTCGGTTTCGTCTTCGTCGTAGTTCGAGGGGCGGGTTGTTGTCGGACGGCTGCTTGGAAAGTGAAGGATCTCGAAAGTGCCAACGGATAGCTCTTCTGGGGCGGCCGTGTCTCAAATGCTCGCCACAGCCAACTCTGTTGGGGCCTCGACGCAGCGTTGAAGAGCTCTTGACCGACCCGTCGGTAAACAGGAGCCACAGACATGGTTGCGCCAAAGGTCGTGGGAAACCCTGGCCTCTATATTATTTAGTGAAGTACGCGAGACAAGTTCATGGCAAAATTGTTGTATTCATCGTCGGCGTAAGCTCGCACGATCGTCTTTATCTAGGCTTGTAGGACAGCCAATGGGTCGGTGCGAGCTTCACAAATGGCGGTGGAAAAAGAGTAGCAGTGAACTCAAGCAATCCACTGGGCAACGCAAGGGAAACGGAAGAATAAATACACGAGATCGGAATGACGGTTACAGGCGGAAGCCGATGAGGAAGGGGGTTGACGATGCCGGTCACCTGCCCGTTGGCGTTCTCGGATCTATGTCTAATTGGTACGTAATGAAGTTGCAGAAGGAACGGCGCCAGGAAGAGCTGGTGTGCAAAGAGGGCAAATAAGAAGGAAGGGGGAAGAAAGGAAAAGGAAAAGAGAAAGAGAGAAACGATGGAAGGAACTTGGTACCAATTTCTGCAGAGAACCTACCGATATTCATGATAAGAAGACGACGCAACGTCAGCTATACCGCTACGTGTAGCTTACGAGTACTTCGTGGTATGATAAGAAGGATTGCTGCTCGAGGTCAGGAGTTAGGCTCGATTCCTCTCAGCGCTATGTAGTTATTGGCTGGATGCTCATACCGTATGTGTGATACTAAGGCAAGGTCCCTGCAGCTCACCGTCCGTCTTCGACTCCGATCCTGGGGCGGCTAGAGTTATATCCCTAGCCTAGTAAGTAAGTAACGTCCCAGACGAGGTAATGTAACAATTAACACGCAGGCCCACTAACAACTTCGGCACGGAGTAGTAATTAAATGTCAATTTCTTTTTTGCTATGTTGCTCACTTAATTATTACACCGTATCCAAGTTGTTAGTGGGCCTGCGTGTTAATTGTTACATCACCTCGCCAGATTCCCCAGATTCCAGATGCACTTCAAAGGCAAGCCCAGTGACATGTGCCACGAAAACTCTCTATGTTGCACCCAACGTGGTAGAACATTGAATGCCAAGATACTGTAGTTGTATTTACCTACCTCTCTTTAGGTAGGGCAGAGGATGCTACTGTGCCTATACTGTGCAGGTACTAAACGGTACTAGTGGGTGAGTGGGGTATGCATGCATACCCTGTCATTTAGTACCCACAGGGCAGGTGTACAAGTAAATAGGTACTTACCAAAGGCATGGACCTACGTAACTGGCCCACCCACTTACACCCCTCCCGAAAGTCGGAGCTAGCAGTCGAAATTTATTCTACGACTCATAGAGCTAAGGTATTCGAAGGTATTCATGAGCGAGCATTTCAGCCAAGAAGAAACTTCTGCCGTTTTTATCGTGATTGACTCATTCCTAAGGTCACTGGCTGGTCAATTGGCATCTTTCCGAATGCCTAGTTCCCGCAGTTGACATTATTCTTCCTTTTTCCTCTTATTTTAACTTCTTTTCCCTGTCCACATTGATACTTTAGATACCGGACCTTACCGTCGAGTCAATATCCTCCTTCCAATACAGCTGTCACGTCACGATGGTGCAGCTCCCGGACCCTACGGTTGACCTTGGATGGAGCGATTTCGTCGGTGCCATTCATGACATCTTCCACAAGAACGCCCAGGCCCATCCCGACCGGCCTTGCGTGACCGAAACCAAGAGCGCCACGTGAGACACCACGCTCAAGCACCCGGTGCACTTTTCCAAGTTGCTCGTAGCTGACCTGTGACCTCCCGCGACCAGTTCACCCACCAGAACATTCACGTATCGCCAGATCGACGAGGCCGCCAACGCCGTCGCCAACTATCTGCACGATGCTTCCATCTCCAATGGCGATGTCGTCATGATCTTCGCCCACCGCTCCGTCGAGCTGGTCTGCGCCTTCATGGGCACTCTGGTACGGCCTGCCTGCCTACTAGATCTTGCTACGTGTAGCTAACGGGCATGTTCGTGCTCAGGCTTCGGGAGCCACGGTGACAGTGCTTGACCCTCTATACCCGCCGCAGAGGCAGCAGAGCTCGTACTACCCTGTCCTCCCCTGCGCAGGCTGCTTGACTAACTGGAGCAGTATATCTCGAGGTCTCCCAGCCTAAGGCCCTTATTTCCATCGGCAAGGCTACAGACGAGCATGGGTAGGTATTTGGCGTGGACCTGACGCTCCCCCTTGGCCGCGTTTGCGCAGCTGACAGACCACGCGCAGTCCCCTTGCGCCCTCGGTCCAGAAGTACATCGACGAGGAGCTATGTATTAAGACCAGGATACCGAATCTCCGCATGAGTGATGACGGCGTGTTGTCGAGTAGCGATGAGGAAGGCCGAGATGTCTTCGCCGCTGTCCGAGCCAAGGCTTCGTCACCTCCCGACGTCCTTGTTGGCCCGGATTCCAACCCAACTCTGAGTTTCACCAGCGGTAGCGAAGGAAGACCTAAAGGGGTATTGGGTCGCCATTTTAGTCTGACAAGATATTTTCCCTGGATGGCCGAGCGATTTAACCTTTCGTCAGAGAGTGTGTTCGCCTGTCTTTCGGGGATCGCCCACGACCCGATCCAGCGCGACATCATGACTCCTTTATTTCTCGGGGCCCAGCTTCTCATCCCGGCTAAGGAGGACATCCAACACGAGAGGTTGAGCGAATGGATGAATTTGTGGTCACCGACCGTGACTCACCTTACTCCTGCGATGGGGCAGATCCTCGTCGGCGGCGCAACTACCCATTTTGACTCCCTACGACACGTCTTCTTTGTCGGCGATGTTCTTACCACCCGCGACTGCAAGGCACTCCGCCAATTATCAAAGTCGTGTCGTATAGTCAACATGTTTGGTACAACAGAAACCTCCCGCGCCGTGTCCTACTTTGAGATTCCCTCTGCTACAGAAGACCCAAAAGCCCTGGACTCGCTCGGGGATACTATTCCCGCAGGCTGGGGTATGAACGAAGTCCAAATCCTCGTCGTTTCTCAGAAGGACCGTACCAAACTGTGCGGCATCGGCGAGGTCGGTGAGGTATACGTGAGAGCGTCTGGCTTGGCTCAGGGCTACCTCAATGATGCCGAGAAGACCAAGGAGAAGTTTGTCGAAAACTGGTTCGTCGACAACGCCAGGTGGGTGGAAGCCGACAAGGCTAAAGACAAGGGTGAGCCGTGGCGCCGATATTACAAAGGACCGCGCGACCTGTTATACCGTACGGGCGACCTGGGTTCCTATCTCCCTTCCGGGGCTGTGCGGGTTAGCGGTAGAATCGATTCACAGGTAAAAATTCGGGGCTTTCGGATCGAGCTTAACGAAATAGACGCCAACCTGAGCGGCAGCCCTCTTGTCCGAGATTGCAAGACACTTGTGAGACGAGACAAGAATGAAGAGCCCACGCTGGTTAGCTACGTGATTCCTGAGATCACTGAGTGGAAGCGTTGGCTGGAGAGCCAGAACCAGGAGGATATCGAGGACGAGGGCGTTCAGATGGGATCCAGCGTGGTCTACCTGAAGAGGTTCCGTCGTATGCAAGCCGAGGTGCGAGACCACCTTCGCACTCGGCTACCTGCCCACGCGGTGCCCTCCGTCTATATCATGCTGCAGAAGCTTCCTCTCAACCCGAATGGCAAAGTTGACTTCCCGAATTTGCCCTTCCCCGATGCTGCGCAAATGATGGAGGAAGCCTCCGAAGAGGATCTCAAGAGCTGGGAGGCTTTAAGTGAGACGGAAAAGACCATTGCCCAGCAGTGGTCCAATCTAATCGAGGGTCTCAACCCCAAAACCATCAAGTATGTGTGGACCAGAGCCAATTCTCTACAGATCCGAGCTGACGAGTTCATAGGCCTGAATCGAACTTCTTCGATTGCGGTGGGCACAGCCTTCTGGCCCAGCAGCTTCTCCTCAATGTCCGGAAAAATTTTGGTGCTGATATCACGATTCCTGTCCTTTATGAGAACCCCACTCTCAGGGGTCTAAGCAAACATGTGGACAACCTGCAAAGTGGCCAGACCATCACAATCGACCAGTCCGCTGAGGCCAGCTACGCCAAGTCCTTTGACGAGCTAGTTGATTCACTAGATGCCAAGTACGTAGGCGCAGATCCTGATGTCTTAAGCCCGTCGAGTGGCGCGACGTTCTTCCTGACAGGTGCCACGGGTTTCTTGGGCGCCTTCTTGATCAAGGACATCCTGGATCGTGCAAACACCAAGCTCATCGCGCACATTCGTGGCACAAAGGATTTGAGTTCCGCGAAAGACCGTCTCACGAGGTCACTCAAAGGCTACGGCTTGTGGCAGGACTCATGGGCCGATAGGGTTGTCTGCGTTCTCGGTGATCTCTCTAAGCCGCGCCTTGGTCTTGACGATCCCAGTTGGAAATATGTCGCCGAGACAGCAGACGTTCTTGTTCACAACGGGGCGTACGTCCATTGGATTGCACGCTATGAGCAGATGATGCGTAGCAATGTCCTGTCCACTATAGATGTAATGAAGCTCTGCAACGAGGGGAAAGCAAAACTGTTCTGTTTCGTGTCGTCGACCTCGGTTCTCGACAATGACCACTATATTAATCTCTCCCAAGAGCAAACTGCGACAGGACGTGGCGCAGTGCTTGAAGCCGATGATATGAACGGCAGCAGACAGGGCTTATTAACGGGTTACGGCCAAACGAAATGGGTACGTTGATATGACTCTACAGGTAGTGAATGGGAGCCCATAAAGCTAACGGTCCCCCAAAGGTTTCAGAGCAGCTCATTCGCCAAGCTGGCAAGCGTGGTCTTAGAGGCGCTATTGTCCGTCCCGGATATATTCTCGGTAGCCGCCATAGTGGCGTTTCGAACACGGATGACTTCCTAGTTAGGTTTTTGAAAGGCTGTGTCCAGTTGGGGGCAAGGCCGCGTATTGTCAACGCTGTTAATGCCTTGCCTGTCAACCATGTTGCCAAGGTTGTCATTGCTGCAGCTCTCAATCCCCTCCCTGGCGCCCAGGTGGTTCACGTCACCGCACATCCCAGACTTCGTATGAACGAGTTTCTCTCAACATTGGACTACTATGGCTATAATGTCCCCGAGATCGACTATGACGACTGGAAGGCACAGCTCGAGATCTTCGTATCCGCCGGATCAATCGAAAAGGATCAGGAACAAAACGCGCTCATGCCGTTATTTCATATGGCAACATCGAATCTGGTTTGTTTCCTGCATTTCTTTATGCCCCCTTTCAACATGTCGTTGGAACACAAGCACCGCAGTTGAAGAATCTTTCACTTTGCTACTACTGCTAACCCCCGAAACCATGCTCAACTTTTACTGTGAATGACAATTACTGACTTGAAGTTCTTAGCCGCTGTCGACCCGTGCTCCTGAGCTGGACGATAGGAATGCTGTGGCTGTGCTTAAGGCTGACGCTGACCACTGGACTGATGTCGACGACAGCGCAGGTGAGGGCGTTACACGGGAGGATATCGGAAGGTATCTCCGGTTTCTGGTCGAGACCAAGTTTATGCCACCGCCAACCGGCCGAGGACGTGAGCTACCCGCTATTGCAGCCGATATTGTAGAGGCGCAGGAACAGTGGGGAGTGGGCGGCCGTGGTGGGAGTGGTGCGGCTTAGACAATGTCGCGTCTCTACCGTCACCATAGAGGTCGAATAGTAGAGTCTGTCTGGATTCTGCATGGAGTCGTATATACACCATGATACATTCATCATAGAGTGTCAACTAGATCAGAGAACAAAACTCAGGAGTTGAGATGCTGTATTTAGCGAGAGAAAAGCGGCTATATACGCGTGCACCCCAAAAAATACATTAAATAATCAAGACACAATGATGCGCCAGCACCTCGTTATTACTATGCTTGTTGAACCTTGGGCACACAGGTCTGCTGACTCATCATGGCGTGTATTGACCCGGCTAAAGCGATCAGTTGGACCCCTGACTGACGGATGGCTGGATAGGGGGAATCAGGGGGTATAGCATCTTTGAGCAAAAGCCTTCTTACCCCTGAATAAAAATCTCTAGTTATAGGGAAAGCAGTTTGAAAAGGATGAAAACGCTATATTGATATATTAGAAAAAGCTTGGATATATAACTTAGAGGTGTATTAGGTAGATGTAATAGTGCAACTGCTGAGTAAGGCTTACAGATGGCAGGATTCTGTGTAGAAGTACCTCAACCAACAATGAAGCAAGGCAACAACCAACACTTACCGACAGAGACACGTCATATAAAATCTATACCCCGCCTCGCTGGTCGTGTTGTATTTTTCAATTTCATTTCCTTAGCTCCCAAGAAATTACTTATTCATCGCTTGACATTCAACATTCTAGATCATATGCAAAGCCTGCGACGAAAGGGGATAATATCACCAAAGTCAAAATGAGCGACAATACTACCCCCAGGATTCCCGACCTCCGTAACAAAACGAAAGCAGAGCTCTTAGAGCTCATCAACGCCTATGCTAAGAAGCACGGCCCCCCAGCCGAGTCCTACGACGGTGCCAAGAATACGCTCTTCGGCTGGACGGACGATGGCGAAGGTGTCTGGGTTCTGGCTGCCTCCCGGGCCAATTTCGAACGCTTCGAGGAGATCGCTAGATCGCGGCCTGATCTGGGGCAGTGTGAGCTTATGGAGTTGGCTGGGGCAGAGTTCTTCGCCGACTGGAGAGACTCGGATCGAGCGAGGGCGATGAAGGAGGGTGAACAACGGGCGATGGAGGAGAACAATGGAGCAAGAGGTCGTCCCTAGACCCCATCATTATGCGGAAACTCTTTTTCTTGTTGACACAGTCAATAAAGCCTCAGTTCGGATATATGATGGTGCGTTTTTGTAAGAGCTTTCCGGCTTATAGCTGTTTTTCAGGCCGGCGTCTGTTTCTACCTTTAGTCGATAAGCTTGTCTTTTTAGAGTGAGATGGTTTGATGAACTGGATAAATTATCATTATCTCACTCAGAAAAGAAAACATTTACTTGTACATTGATGCTTTATCGTACATCTTCACATATAACATCAGAGGTGGTCGTCTGGGTCTTGGCCGTAGTGGAATTAAAACAAATCGACCAATTCATCGAGCACGGCTCCTTCTTGTACATTGAAGTGGGGGGGTTCTACCTCAAAAGCGGTCTACAAGTCAGGACGCACGTCGCACAATTAACACGCATGGTTCATGTGTATCTTCTCAGTAAAATTGACAGTGTTTTCACGGGATCTCTCAATTCACCAACTCTCTTTATGACAATTCGAGGCCTGAAGTCCTCAGGGAAGTGTAAGTTAGATAAACATTATCAAGTACCAAGCAATTAATATAGACGAGTCTGCGACTGCTCGATAGAAGCCGTAAGTGGAAGAGATAACGGTAATTGTTGATGGCCATTTTGTTCCGTCTAGCATAGGAAAACCTAATTCAGGCTTATGGATGCCTAAGTATTTCTCGGCTTGGCTGTCCAACTTACCCAGTACTTTGACACCAAGTACAGGTGGAATGTGCCTATATCGGAGCGTAGTGGGCACGATATGTCCTCGGTTTCGTCAAATACCAAAAAAGCCATGCGCGGGATGATTAGTCGCTTACACCAGCAGTCAGCGGGCTCGGATCTAACGTTCAAACGGTCGGAATATTAGCCCTATCGTAACCGAGGCTTACAGGAGCCTGTCTCAGGATCCTAGCACGTACAAGGCAAGTTTAGAGGCACGTGGTGCAGCTATGTCAGCACATCAAGATGTGATTGTATTCTCTGTGTCTCCCACCGGATTCATGGCTAGTTGCGAGCTGAACCTGCACGTCTGTGCACGGCAACCTATACGGCAATTATCTATCGCTCCGGTACTGAAACCATGCAGCTAACCAATGTAAGTAAACTTGCCGAGAGCTTGCTCATCGTCGACAGGGTACTAATGACATTATCCCAGCTCTCTTTTTTATGAGGTCTTGTAAATAAGCTAGGCGTGGTACGTAGCACGTGGAATCAATGTCGACAAAACCAGGATAACCGTTTAGAATGTCGTACGTTGTCATCCAACTCTTGGTACAGATCTTCGGGCAACAGCGCCATCATTTACCTCCACAGGAGAACTACGAGGGTAGGTAGCGGGGTAGGAATACCAACGCGATGGTGTGGTGCTGCGGGGAAATGCTACTCTGTATGAACCAACAGGGGAAAAAGAACCATACGCGCTGCTAAGCATTGAAACCAATTCACTAGGTCTCGATATATCCTTGACACATTCTTACTAGGGTGACGAGTAGAACCCTGGTCTGCTGATGGCAAATGTGCGTGAGAGGGAGCGGTCTGGCCATCGACCTCTGAATAGCCTCATTATCAACCTTATATAGACGAATGGTGACTAGAATGAGATTCTTCAATAGAGTTACAGACGACGAAATGCGAAGCATAATTCTTCGCATATGTCAACCATCACCAGGGATAACTTGGCGCCAATTCTTCCCCAGGTCCCCGCGAATTTCCCCAGGTCTGCCCAGTCTACGCCTAGTGTTGGCCTTTTCAAATTCCCTTGTTGCGGTAATGTGCGAGGCGTCCTTGGCTATTCTTGGCTAGCCTTGGCCAACCCATCATATGAATCTCTGGAGCTTGGCTGATCTTGGCAATTCAGCAAATTCTTGGAGTCGTGACATGGTAGTCGGGACGCTATGTATAAGCCGGTTGGGGCTCATGGACTGAGCGAGACGGTGAAATGGATGTGGAAGTTCTTACTCTTCACATGGGCGTGCGGGGACCCCTGGGCGCCCATGCTGGTCGTCAAGTGTGATTATAAGAGGTCGGCGGCCTGTCTCGTCGTCTTTCCCGTTTCTTCACTATTCCTACGTTGCCAGCGTCTAGAGGGATAAAGAGAACGTCCTTTTATCCTATAAATACGTGTACCTCTTGATTATGGCTACGAGCTACGAGCCCGCGGACCCTGTAGCCAAGGGTATCATCCCGACAGCTAGGCAGTCCCTCGCTGACTTGTTCAAGTGGAAGCAAAGAGTCGTCGTTACGAACGAGCTTGGAGAAACACATACAGAATGGCAGGCACCAGCCCCTTTGCAGAATCCGGTGTCGTTGATGGCTCAACTTTCAGCTAGAGACTGGGTCTTTTTCTTTGTCGGTTGGTTTGCATGGACCGCAGACGCCTTCGATTTTCACGCCCTCTCCATTCAAACAGTCAAGCTCTCTAAGTACTACGATACCTCCAAGACAGCGATCACTACCGCCATCACCTTGACCTTACTACTGCGATCAGTCGGCGCTGCTATCTTCGGTCTGCTTGGTGACCGCTATGGTCGGAAATGGCCCATGGTCGCTAACCTGATCGTCCTCGGTACGTAGGTTATACTTCACGACAAGGATGTCAATGCTAACCAAAAGCACTACAGGGGCCCTTCAGATTGGAACTATTTATGCCGCCACATTTCAAGAATTTTTGGCTGTGAGGTCATTATTCGGCCTTTTCATGGGCGGCGTATATGGTAATGCAGTTGCAATGGCACTAGAGAACTGCCCGTGAGTCGTACGGTGTTCTATCATGTAGCTGGACTATCAGCTCACTTACTGTCTTGTCAGAACGGAAGCTCGTGGGTTCATGAGCGGTATCCTTCAGCAAGGATATTCCTTTGGCTACGTCCTCGCCGCCATCACCAATCTTGGCGTCGGCGGTGAAGTTGAAAGCTGGAAGACCGTTTTCTGGGTAGGCGCAGCTTTATCTTTCGCCGCAGGTCTCCTTCGATGCTGCTTCCCCGAATCCAAACAGTTCATAGAGGCAAAGGCCCAAGGCAAGAAAATCACGGCGGGCGACTTCTGGGCCGAGACCAAAGATATGTTGGCCAATGAATGGCGCATGTCCATTTATTGCATCATTCTTATGACCTGGTTCAATTACTATTCGCATACGAGTCAAGACAGTTACACCACGTTCTGTCTCACGGAGAAGGAGCTTCCAAATGATGGCGCTACGCGGGCGAGTATCCTGATGAAGACTGGTGCCGTCGTCGGCGGCACTATTCTGGGATGGTTATCTCAATGGCTTGGCCGTCGAAGGACGATTATCGGGGCTGCTTTCTTGAGCGGTGTCCTTATCCCGGCATGGATTCTTCCCGAAGGAGAGCGCGCGCTTTCGGTTACTAGTTTCTTTATGCAATTCTTCGTTCAGGGCGCGTGGGGCGTCATACCAGGTGAATAAACAGCCTATATAATTCCAATTAGAAGAATATCGGCTAACTTCCGTATAGTTCATCTCAGCGAGCTGTCGCCACAGGCTTACCGGTCTACGTTCCCTGGTATAACCTATCAGCTAGGCAACGCCATCAGCTCTCCCAGTGCACAGATTGTGAACGCCCTCTCTGAGTCAAACTTTATTCGCAACGGCGCGGGTCATATTGTCGAAGCCTATGGCCCAGTCATGGCCATCGCTACAGCTATTATCGTCGTTGGCATCATCGCCACCACCGCTGTCGGCCCAGAGAGACGTGGCCGTCGCTTTGAGGGCGGTCCCATCGGTGCCAACATCCACCACAACACGGAAAAGGCTGTCGACAGTGCTTCTATAGATGATAAGGCTTCTCCGGTTCAAAACGTGAAATAAGAGCTTAAAAGAGTTATCGCGAGCTCCTCTATAAATAAGAATGTAGATGTAGCATGGTTGCAGAGCTTGTTGATGAACTATCTGCAACTTCGTTAATGAGACACGCATAATGAAACTCATGCCCAATTGAAGTACCCTCGCCATACTGCGCCAGTCGGAAACGGCCTCATGGGTAATCGCGATCGTCTGCGCCTCTCGTTTCCGCCCGTAACATCCCAACCCCCTTCCCCCCCTTTTTTTTCCTCTTAGAATTATTAGCGCTTGTGGTGCTAGACGAGTACTATATAATCGTTCACACGACTTGATTTCTTTTACTAAAAACTCAATATCACTGAGCTAATAAAATAGGAGGTGAGGCGGGAACTTTTCAGAAGTTAGCGATCTAGATGCTGGGTACAGCGACTTCAACCTGAACAACGCCGCGACTGGCGGATCGCCATCTGCGCCGCCTGCACAATTTGCATTACTTTACCACACTATTTAAACAGCCACTTGCTGATGATGCTACCCTGACACACCACTTATGCCGTCACTATCACCACAGCTCTCAAGAATTTCTTCGGACTAGGTAGTTATCGTTGGGTAGCCGTTATTTGCCCCCCTTTTCTCTTAGTGTATAAAAGCAAGGCTTGACAGACTCTCTTCAAGTCTCGGTACGAGAAAGACATTTAATCAAAGCTCTCTGCTATTTAATATATTCACAGTACACTACTCACTATTATAAACCTTTGTTCCGGATCACCATGAGCACAGCTATTAACACTGATGGTCTTACTTTCAAGGCCCGCTGGGCCCGACGAGCAGTTCGTGAGAAACTCAGTGCCGAAATTAATGCTCTTGAGAGAGGTCTCTCACAATGGACTCCCGACAACCTGCCGCCAGACCCCAGTTCAATGACGACAAGAAGACTGGCGGCGAGGACGATACACCACCACGCAGTGTGTGTATTATGGGAGCCGGTAGCGCAGGGCTTTACATTTCCATGATCTTGGACAGCCTCAGAATCCTCATCTCACTTATGAAATTCTCGAGGCCAGCCCCCGTGTCGGCGGTCGCATCTATACTCACAAATTGAGTGACAATCAACATGACGACTATGACATCGGTGCGATGCGTTATCCTGAGACCCCGAATATGAAGCGGACTTTTGATTTATTCAATGGCCACTTCAACGAAAGCGGCTCTGACCCCCACCGCGTCAGTATCAGCAATGGCGGCTGCGTTCCCAACGACGTGGTCGACGAAGCTGAAGACCTCATTGAGGCTGCTTTCCGCCCGTACAAGAAAAGATTGGCTCAAAACTTCAGCGAAGGACTCGCCGAACTCATGAAAGTCGGTGACTTCAGTACTCGGGAATTCTTTAAAAAGAGGAGGTCCTGACAGCGAACAGAGATGCTATGGCTTCTTCTCCGTTCAGTGGATGGAAACGAAGAATACATAAACGAATCTCTTTGATCAGGCGTTCCTTGTCGATAACACCTTGACTACGCTCGACGGCGAAACGGCGAAGTATATCAAGAGGACCGACGAATTTGTAGTTGTGCGTAAGCCGAGCGGCTTGTAGTTAAAATGGTGAAGCTGAATATTGAGTTAATAACGGAGTGTCAACTTCTATCTGATTTTCCTATTTGCCGTGAGCTTTTATATGATTGACGCCGGCATGGAGCGGATAACAGAAATGTGAAAGGGACTTGTTGAAAGGGTGTTTCACGGGAGACTCAGAAAGATAGTCCAAGTTGGATTTTGGATCATTTGAATTAACTACAGTTAGTCGCTACTATGGCGCGAACCAGCTTGTTCTAGACAAACCAATGCCACGCGCACCTCTGTCATAGTTATTAGTGCACACAAACTAACTTTCAAATACAACCGCGCTACTGAGGTTGGATTAACCTAGGCATTCCTACCAGCATTGTAGCGGCTTTCTCGCTATCTAATCCTGCACATCTCTCAGCATTACTGCCATTGACGTATCAGGCGCTAGGTCCAAAAACCGCTTGAACTCCGCGGGCCGTTCCGGTGCCCTCTCTGAGAGCTTCATGTCGTACTTGGTGATCAGGCAAATAAGCATCAGCTTGATTGTGACCTCAGCCATAAATCGCCCCGGGCACGCATGCGGGCCTGCACCCCAATCGAATGCATCCTCGGCCGTAGAGGCAAACTGAAATTTGCTCATGCCGGGCGTGAAGCGGCGATGTAACCACCGTTTACCATCAAATGTACTAGCTTCGGACATGGTTGACGAGTCTGTGTTATAGCGTAGGTTGGGAAATGAGATGACGGTTCCCGCAGGAACTTGCAACCCGTCCTTAAACGTATATGGAGTCATGGCATAACGCTGGACAGTGGCTAAAGACGTGTCAGTAGATAGGTTGGACCGCCGGACAGGAGTGGAGGCATGTTTGAACATGACTGACCTTCTTGGAACGGCTTCATTCGTAGTGTCTCTTTCATAAAAGAATCCATAAGCTTAAGTTCACCGAGCGCGTGGCGTGTCCACACAGGTGAGCCTTTGAGTTCGTTCTGTGAGACGCGTTTAATTTCCTCGCGAACTTCAGTGAGGGCATTAGGTGTGCCAAGCAGACTGAAGAGGGACTGGAGTGCGATGAAGGAAGTGCCGTGCATGGACGCAAACATGACGATAAAAATGTTCTGTACAGTTTCATCCGGTGTAACAATCTTCCCATTTGCGCGATAGTTATCCATGATCCATTGAATGAAGTCATCGTGCTTCTCGGCCTTTACGCCTTCGGTCGTGTAGGCAGCCTGTCGAGCCTCCAGTACAGGGCGCACAAGTTCGGCGGCCTCACGGCGGGCCTCGTTAACCAGGGCTACTTCTGGGTTTAGATAGTATGCTGTCCAGTACAGTGCGGGATAGTACTTCTTTCGAATAGCGCCTTGAGCAGTGAGGACACGAGTGATGTACTTCATTGAAATGGCAGGCCAAGCTTCGCACAGCTCTGGCCCGACCATGACACGCGCGGACATGTGGGAAAACAGCTCCAGCATCTTGGGGTATAAGACGACCGAAGTCCAGTCTGGGCATTCAGGCATCTCCTTTTCCGCAGCCCGAAAACACAGCGATTGCATGGGCTCAATGAGATTGTTTAACGCGCGATTCAGATCAACCCGAGCGCTGGTTTGGATCTCTTCCGTGATTTCAGGGCCGCCGACTTTGGACATCGTCGAAGTCTGACACAGCCTAGTTAGATGCACCAACTCGAGCAGGTTGGTAGAGAGGTATGCAAACCTTGTTTAGAATCCCAGGAAGGCTCAGCTTCTCTTGTGGCGCATTCCTGACTTCCTCTACGTACTTAGTAGGTAAAAAAACACGCGGCCGGCTAGGATTCAAGAAATCCCGTATGCAAAATGGTTGACCATGTTTTATGTGCTGCAAAATTAAGTATTAACTATGACTCTTTTCAGAGGCGGCAATGGAGTTATCTTACCTCGTCGTAGCCCTTAGCCAGCAGACTTCCTGCCTCACGGGTGTATCGGTCCCTCGAGTTGTCCCCGTCGAATTCGACAAGAGGTATGCCCGCAAGCGATTTGGCTGGGGACACCTTTCCCCAGAGGGTCCAGGTGAGCCAGCCGACCGACAGAACAGCCACGAGGAGCAGCACTAAAGACATGATAATCGAAATGGCTGAAGGACTGTGTTGGGATTGATATGCACAGCTTCAATGTTTAAATTTAGGTGTTGGGTTGGTGGTGTGGGAAAGTTGCCTGTTGGCTCTAACACTAGGGGAGCAAATTGACTGAAAGATAAAGCTTACGACTCCTTTGTCGCTGAAGCTGGCTCAATGTTGATGAATGTCAGAGGGGCTATACCAATCGCCGTATTAAATTCTTCCCTGAGATTGAGTACTAGCGTAAATACGGCCGGGCGCATTTGTGCCTTTGGTGTTGTTGGTCGCTTGCATACAACTAACATGCGCGCGAGACCAACACCATTGATATACCAGGTTTCTCGGCCGTCATGCTGAACCGTAGGAGTAAACGCACGACAATCTTGTGCGGATGAATTTTCTTGTAAGTGAAGTTGTCTGTTTCTTTTTCCCTTCGTCTTCCGTTCATCCTAAGATCGTCCTGAACGGCACATTTGCTCATTCTCGGCCACTCAGGCAACATAGTACATTGCTATTTGGGGACCATGAAAAGCATGAGATTCCCGCTCGTTTCGTACCAACCCTTTAGACTCCTATTCCGGCTATTGTATCTTGGTACAATTGCCTTACAACTGCCTTACTTTGCTTTAAGGGCCTCAATCCCTTCTCTCAGGCCGCATGCGGCATGGAACGCAAAGCAGACTTTTATGAGTCTGCTCGCCTACCGGATTCTCGACCTCACTTCTCGCATCGGCATCACAGACAATCTTACCTTAGAGCCAGGGCAAGAAGGGCAGAGGTTTCAAGTGGTGAAGCCCTCTAGCTTAGATTCCTATAAAGGACTGCTTGCATCAAGCAAACCCGCGACAATTGGAGGGACCTGGTACCCCCAAGCTCCAAAGGAGGATATAACATCTAAAACTGTCTTCCTCTACTTTCATGGCGGCGCCTTTATACAAGGCGACGGTCGCGATGCCAATTGCGGACCTATCGCGAAGAGATTGCTCGACAAGGGCGGTGCAGGCGCTGTCTTCTCCGTGCAGTACCGCTTATCCGGATATGGGGGCCTGAATCCCTTCCCAGCTGCACTGCAAGATGCATTGTCTAGTTACCTTTTCCTTCTGAACGACTTACATATCCCGGCAAACCAGATCGTTGTCGCTGGCGACAGTGCTGGCGCCAATCTCATTATGGCTTTGCTGTTATACCTCCACAACTTTGGCGCCGCGACCGGGGTTCGGGCACCCAAATGCGCCGTACTGCTGTCCCCTTGGGTGGCGCCATTCGACTACCATATGGACGATAATCCGCACCGCGGCACCGATTTCATACCGGCGAGCTACCCGTCTTGGGGCGCGAACAGCTATGCTGGCGGCTGGCCTAACGCCGGGTCCGATCCGTACATCACCCAGCTTGGAAACCCGTTCCCAACGCCCGTGCCCATCTTCGCTAATGCGGGGTCGGCCGAGATGTTCTACGAGCGCATCCTAGAGTGGGCGGATGAAATGCGCGGAGTCGAGGGAAACGTAGTAGAGGTAAACCATGAAATGGCTGCGCCCCATGATACTTTTCTAAGCGCTGAGTTGTTGGGCTTTGAGAAGAGTGCGTGGGATGTCGCAGCAAGGATTGGAGAGTTTGTAGCTAAATATTAGGTCGAGGAGTCGCAGATATTATTCGTCGTAACAAGCGAGGTGTCTTCTTGGATGTGTCATGATTTGCATGGTGTTTACATGTTTCGTCGCGTTTTGGAGAAAGAATCAAAAATCCAGGACGCGTATATAAGGGGGGTCGAATTGGATGTTGGTGAGATGGCCAAGGATCCTTCACTGCCCCTCATGTACCTTATTCGTATTCGGGCCCGCGGGCTCCAGTCCGCGGAACCCGCCCGGCACCAACAACACAACGAATCCGGCCGGGATAGGATTAATAGCATAGAAAACTATCAGAGTATCTCATTTAGCTTTACTCGTGACAAAGAACCAAGCGGTCACGTGTATTTGAAGTATTTCTTCGATGTTACTGGCTGCTTGGAAATAAGGTGCACTAACAACAACATACCTTGACATTGGGGCCGGCGTTTTGATCATCCTGACAATCGCATTATCGGCCATCGAAGCCCAACTTGCACGCTTCGCTTAAGCTCTATACTTTCTACGAAGTCATGGCCGTTCCCTCGGAAGAAACAGCACCGGTATCTGAAGCTTCCAATATAACCCAAGGCGGCAAAGGTGCGTAAATAATAGCCCTATCCTCCCAATGACGGTTGATACTGAGTATGTCATTTTCAGAGTTTATTCCGCATGCCGTTCCCGTCCTTACCAGGGCCTTCCGAAATGACCCGATATTCAACTATTTCATGGTGGCCCTCTCAGAAGAAGAGCGAAAAGACTACCTCTCCGAGTTCCTTACAACCCTCCTGAGAGCCACTATCTTGAATGCTGGGTTCATACTCGAGCTTTCATCCTGGGGTTGCTGCGCGGGAATGTTGCCGCCGGGGAAAAAACTGGATAATCCCCGGACGCTGCTCCGCGCCGGGCTCCCAGCCGCAGTGATGCGATTGAAGCCGATCGGTATCAAGGTACGCGGGTACCCGCACTGTTCTTTATACTTCCCCGCCTCGCGGTCGCTAACAAACACGCTCAAGCGCATTTTAATCGATCATGCCATGGCCGTAAAGCGAGCGAAGAAAAAGGCGTTCACGCCGAAAGAGATGTCCGAGTACTGGTACTTGTTCATCATCGGGACCGACACCAACAGGCAGCGTCAAGGCCTTGGGGGCATGCTCCTCGAGCACATGAAGGCGCATGCTCTAAGTCATGGCCGACGGCCACTTTGGCTCGAGGCCTCGAATCAAAATGCTAGAAAGTTATACGCGAAACACGGCTTTGAGGAAGTGGAAGAGATAACTCTCGGCGTAGGATTGGTTGGGCCCGATGGGCTGCCGAGGAAAGGGGGCGAGGGCGTGAAGACGTGGGGTATGGTGTGGCGACCGGATCCAAAGCGATAAGCTCACTATCAGAGTTGAAGTTGTAGATCAATGTCATATTTCTACTTTGATTATGAAATATTCGCGTCGGATTTGAGATATTTCCTCACAGGCTCTCGTGGATCATGATGGTACCGCTTATGGCGAAAGGCGGACTTACAACATGACGTGGTGTTGGTATTCAAAGGGTATAATGGTGCGTAACGTCGTATGATGAGAGAAAATGATCAAATACTAGTTGTTAGCTTACTTCAGAGTGCCCTGGCGTAGAACATAGCACCAAGGCCGACATTCCGAACGGTAATCGTGGACGGAGGGTGAGCTCCGAATAGCCATTCGGGTTGATGATCCCGGATTGGTGGAAATGCGGCTCGGCCGGCTCCGATGCTCTGAGTGTGTAACTCGCTCTCTTCGATACACGTTATCCATATAGCTTCTCGCTCCGCAAGACGAAGAGCCCGGATTCTGGGACACGGAGCACGTGGAGCGGCGCTCTTTTAACAGACACGCGTCTATTAATGAAGCAACACTAGTGAACACCTTGTCGGCTTTTTCGGGCCTGTAGCACGGAGGGCTTAGTTTTGAGTAACACGTTTCGGAACACGATGCTAAATAAAAGCTTCACATAGCTTTTCCCCGTACTGACTTATTCTGATCTGGCTTCATTTCATACCGCGACCGCATATGTTGAGCTTCATGATGCTTTCCGGTACCATTGTGGTGACCTGCCTCTTCGGGGGCGCTGCTTTCGCCCAGCAACAAGCGTGGGGTCAATGTAAGTTATGCTGCTTCATTCAATTATATATTGCTTTTACTTACGCATTTCTATAGGCGGCGGAATCAGTTGGACGGGAGCGACTACTTGCGTATCAGGTTACGTCTGTACAGCCCTGAAGTATGTTGTTGATGTCAATGACCTAGCCTAATCACTAATCAACATCAACAGTGACTACTATAGCCAGTGCATTCCCGGAACCGCAACGAGTAAGTCTTTCGAATATGGCCCAAATTTCGAATTTGCCAAGACGGTTGAGCTCCTATCCACAGTTCCAAGTCGTGCCGAACCGAGGCCACGCTAGAATTCACGCGAAATACTACGAAGTGGAAGCAAGTGCTAAGCAAGGAGCAATAGGTACCAGTGTAACCTCCACAACAAAATCAGCGAGTACGACAACAGGCGCATCCACGACTCTATCGACCGCCACGACGACTACAGGAGCTGGTTCAGGGACATACCCGACGACATTACAATCCGGCTATTACTGGATACGAGCAGTAGAGTCGCCGAATTTCCACTCGTACCTCCAAGCAGCACCAACAGCAACGCCTTTTCCTGGCCCTGGCGACGCATTCTTGCAGAGCAATACCAAGGCAGGGCAATTCAACATCATCGATAGCCAGCTTGTCTACAACCCTGGCTCAAGCAGTGGCGAGACATTGTACATGTGGGTGGAGAATCCAACGAACAAGACGCAACGCACGCTGGAGACGTGGTTTGACACGACCGAGAACCCGTACGGCGCGTTCGCGTTCCAGGGCGATACAGTCACTTGGACGGTGGCTGACATATCGCGGCCTAATACCGCGGCATGGCTGGTTTGCGGCGATGCTGGTCAGCTGTATATCAACACCGGCGCTTACGCGTATGATACTCCCTCGGGCTGCGCTGATGAAACCGTAAGTCTTCGCTTGATAGACGTGCTATGAGCACGCTGGGCGTGAGTGTGGGCTGACTCTGAGTAGATACATTCTTACGGCGGTTCAACTGCGGATGTATAGCGGACTCTCGGTCTAAACGCTCGGTTGGATAATTTCGGTTAGTAGACGAGCGTATGCTGGCATTGAGTGAAGGTTGTATCAAAGGGTGGATGGAGCTGGGCTAGATCCGCAATGACTGCATCTGCAACTTCCTTAGGATACGGGGGCGATTATGATCGCGAAGACTTCCGGACAACATCCATCGGATTCCGGCGGGGGGTTGCCAATAGTACTCCGATCGAATTGTAGTCATCGTAGCCCGAACTTCATATCACTGGGTCCGTCTGGACGCACGTAATGCTAGCTAATTTGTCAAGTGTTGAATGGCATAGGATTCCACGCAATGGTTTCATTAGCATTATAGAAAGACGAGACGGGGAATTTCGACCAAGAAGCTAATCCTAGAAGATAGACAACTTAGCTCTCCGTATATATTCCCGACTGTTGTGCCTTAGTAACGATGTTTCCCGCCCTATGCTTCGCAATTAATGTTGTCGCTAAGTAACACTCCGTTGTAGATCTCTGCATGCGATGAGTTGCCCAGGGTACCGCCTATGGCTTACGTCCGACAACAACCCGTTGAGGGTAGTATGCATGATACTGCGGAGAGCGAAGCTCGCGCCTCAAATGGGCAGCGTAGACGGCAATCTCTTCTCTTGTCCAACCCAAAACCGTCGTCCACATATACAAGATGAACCCTTGGTGTCTTGTTAGCTTCTTCTCCTCATGAAGTGTCGTCTATCACCATACCCTCTATATCTTGCTCAAGCGCTAGTCGAGCGTATTGTCCAATCTCCTTATGTTTGGGATCTGCTGCCCAAGGTCCGAGAGTCGTCTACAACACGGTGAATGTCAGAAAGGGCCTTGTGCGGTATGTTGCGAGTTAGTAACCTACCTTCATATTGTAGACTTTTATGTCGACAAACCCCGCAGCCTGCATAGCCTTGACTTGCAGATCCTCCTCTAGGGGTCGAAACGTGCGCCCAAACTTCCTCCCAGCTTCCGAGAATACTCGACCCCATTGGTCCAAAGCAGAGCCGTATGGCACAGTCCCATCATCACTTTGGATCACGCATGAAGACTCCTTTGATTCGAAGATGCCCCCGGGTCTTAGCGTCTGGAACACTTCCCTAAACACAGCGTACCAATCGGGAATCGCACCAATTAGCCACCTCATGTGAATGTAATCGAAGCTATTGCGTGCATATGTCCAGGGCTGGGTAATATCATCAATCTCGAACTTCAGGTTCGGTGGGATCCATTGCGGCTGTGACGGTGAGATATCGACTCCTATTACTTCGGTATGGGGGTACTGATCAGCGAAATCACTAAGACATATACATTAGCTCTCAGTTCACATGTACTAGGGCATTTCCTAGGTTATTCACATTGCCCATATACCTATTGAACTTGTGTTAGCTAATAAGGGAACATTGCTGAGTAGCCTGGGTGGAACAGGTCCTGACATACCAGTACCACACCCTACATCCAACACTCTCTACAGATTATAGTTAGCACCCAATTCTCATAGTGTACAATTGCTGAGAGTCATTACCTGTATGCTATCGTCGATGTGAGCCATGGTAAGCTTGCCGTCTTGCATCAAGGTGGAGACGTGGTGGCTAGGATTAGGTTAGCATGGCTAAGCTATGCGGGTGAAATCGTCCTGAACTGTAAGTGGGTGGAGACAAACAGAATATCCATAGACTCATCATGCTGAGCGTCGTTAGGGTTCCTAGAAAGAAGCCGAATTAATTTGATGAACGAAGTGATAGCACTGTTAGTAGAAGGGTAAATCGCACCATGACTGGGCATTGCCTCTTTCGCTATGATAAGTGCGGCCATGCACGGTTCGATACTCGAGTATACTAGCAGAGAGAGATGCCGTCGAACTCGCATTATCATCACCGTACGCCGAATCGACGTCATCAAATTCCTCTTCCTCTTCTGCCTGCTGACAATCAAAGCTCAATTAGGTCAATTCTTCCAACGGCCCCCGGAAAGAGGACCAGTTTGTCCAGTCTTACCGGTGCTTGAGCCCAATGCGACGCGGGGAGTACGTCTGTCCCAGGTGCTTCAGGCGCCTCAGCAGCCGCTGGAGTCGGGGCCGCCGCCGCTGAAGCTGACGGCGTTACTATTGTTTCTGTGACTTCGGGAGCTGCTGTTGTCGTTGCTGTCGTTGTCGCTGTCGTCACCCCACCAGTTACCGACTGCGCAGCGGCGGTACCATTATCATCAGTAGTAGTCTTCGTAGTGTCCTCTACAGCTGTGGTCTGCTGGGGAGTATCAGCAGATGACTGGCCGGACGTTGTCGCCATGTCGCTATGTCGCTATCTCCTTGGCTATCCAAAATGTCGAGTGAAGAACGCAACGATAAATTCCTCCTCTCGCGGGCTATAGTGCGGGTTTATGGCCTTCTACCAATGTGTGTGTTTGCCTGTGAGAGCAGAAATCAACCAAAAGGTGTATAAGGAGAGACTCGGGCTGGAGATTTTGGGGGTGCCACAATCGATCTTGGAATGTATTTATCTACACTAATCTAGTGTACACTCATACTAACCTAGACAACTCTAGCTCGCGTTCACTACCCTATAGTATTACCACCTCATCGCTTTTATTTGCGTTTGTGGAGCTGCACGGGTCTGCCGTGCGTTGTCATACGGACCTATGTACCCCCTACTCATACCTGCTGCACTGCACGTTGGCGATTTGGGCTGCTTCTGCATGTGTATAAGAGGATTACCATCCATCTTAGCAACGGAGAGCGTGAGCTGTGAGAATCGAGCGCTTAATCCAACCTGACCCTCGTCAACATTAGCTATTCAATCTGTAGGATACGCTGGGACTGTGCTACTTATGCTATTTTATCGTACACACTGCTGTACCATGCCAGCTTCTTTTCTCTACTTCGTTTGGATGGGGGGCCGTTCATCGATGTGAGAAGAATTCATCGGCCAATCTAGGCCCTATACAGGCTAGACTAAGTCCGTCCTCCAACCCGATCTTTATTACGACTGATAATGTGGTGTTAAGGAAGAGGTGTGATTCGTCTGGGTATCACCTAGACAGCTATATTTAAAAATGCACCTAATGAATAATACAATATGGTGTCTATACGTTCGTTACTGAAAGTCTTTGTGGTATCTAGTATGTACGCATAAGGATGTCGGTAGTTGCGATGCAATACATAAAATCCACTTCATAATGCCGACCGCGAAAGCGCGATTGACGGTTACGATAGGGTGGGGCCGAGCCAATAGTTCACCTCTAATGCCCACGTTGCCGCGACGGCATCATCCTTGTCAGCAGCTCCAGCCAAGCTTTTGAAGATGTCAACCGTCGTTTAACAACGAGCTGCTAACCCTATTGGGGCCTGACTAGAAATATAGTCGGTCTGTTAAATCGGACTTACCTAACGTATCGGGTCGTCCTAGGGCAAACGCCTCCCACTTCCCCGTCTTCTGTCCCGTCTTCCTAACACTCGGCTAGCTCATCGTTTGATAGCACTGGCAGACTGGTTCTTTATACTTTCTTGCGGTTCAAACAACTAGGTACAGACTAGAGAGACTGATATTTGAATAGTGAGAGCTAGGTGAATGTTTGTAGTCTTATCGGCTTCGGTCCGGGCCTTTTCCCTGCATGTCCATCGTGGGCCGGGAACGGAGACAGCCGCGGGAGAAGAAAGTATCAAGAAAGATCTAGGCGCATGTGGCAGCATGATAATACAGAAGGCCCTCAAGATGGCCAGCCTTCTGCCACAGTGTTGCGCCACGTGCCAAGCGCCAAAACGACAACTACTGGTATATTGTTGTCTAGCGTACAACGTAGAATGCCTGGTATTGCGCACCACACGGGGCGACAAGTCGGGCGATCGTGACCTGTTATTCCTCCACGACGGCCAACTAAGATCAGCTAATACCTTAACCACAAACACTTCCCCGCTATCAGGGCGGTGGCACGGCGTACGAAGTGAGGCCCTGCTGTCGTCACGGCTATCTGTTGCCAGACAAGCCTGCTCGACTCATGCGGGGTATTGTTTTGAAAGACCGCGGTGGCGTCGGTGGCACTTCATGCGAATTACATCTTCAGCTTATCTGGCCGAAATGCCCGTCAGGCTATCGGCAACTATTTGAATAAGAGACCCAATTGAGTCAATCTAGATCGATGTTAGCTGTACTATAACAATGTATCTAGCCATCGAACCAAAGTCGTACACCGCCAGTTCCCCCGACCTGCGGACATCACGCCGCCCAGCACGCTTCATCGCTCTCAGAAAGATTTACAAAGTCGAGCTTGCCTCAGACTTGCCGTGGATGGATGTCACGGAGTATTTGCAAATTTTAAAGAGTAACTTGTTGCCCACCGTACAACAACCGGTCATAAACAAGTTTACTTGTTCCTCTAGCTATTTTACTCACTCACCAAACGTAGGTAGTAAGGTGATCTTTGGGCGCGCGTCCGTTAAAGCCTTGACTCTCAAGCCTCCACGAGATAGACCTATCGTATATTTCCTAGGCCTTTTCTGATAGTTAATCTATTTAACCTAGCAGCGCACTCCTGAATCAAGAAGAATTCAATCCGATCGAACCCAACAGAGATCTTCGTACTGCTTAGTTGTTGTATTCTTTGCCCAATTTTTTCGGTATCCACTTGTACCCAACTCAGCTTAGCAACTTTAGTGGCTAAGTCCCCTAACTATGTAGCCGAGCTAGCCTAAACCACACCACTTTGGACCGCTTCTTTAGGCAATTGCAGTCTTCATAAAAAGCTCGCGAAATCTTAACGAACATACATCTCTTGAGTTAACGAGAGACGTAAATACAGTTTATAAGATGGTATGACCCTTTTGCGAGGGTGGGTGGGTCGGAGCAGCTCTTACCTTGGCTACTTGTGACCAGCATGCAGCCACGGGCGCCTGTCTCACTTCGTATGCATATTGTCTCATGTCCGGTACTAACGTGCATTGTCCGGTTACCTGTACATGCCGAATTGGTTTAAGATTCTGATACCAGGAGCTGCATTTCACACGTCTAGTTCAGCACTTTCTAAGAATTTCGGTTTCTTTACAAGAAGTTGAGTTTTGAGAAGAGCTAAGCATAAACTGATACTCACCGCTCCCTACTTGCCAAGTACACGGAAAGAAGTGAGTGAAACTTCTCTGGTTATCTCTCGCCAATCCACCTATTTGCTTGACCGATTAGTCCATCGCTCAACATGCGAAGCCTGGGGAGAAAGAAAGTAGACGGGACAATCGAAGAGTTATTAAAAGAGACTTGCCTACTGATTACCGTCTTGCAAAAATAGATTGTTTGATGTTGATTCTTCCTCTTTTTCTCCTCATTTATCTTTCATTAACATAATAAAGTTCTCGAATTATGCACATATAAGAGCTACGTTGGTGCTCAGATTGATTATTATTTGAAATGATAGACTGCACTTTTACCCTCCTTCCACAGAAGTGGCAAAATTATACTCAACCATATTGAACTTTCGCTCTCCGGGTAAACCAGAGCTTAGACGCCGTCCTCTTAACCCACCTAGGTCGCCCATTTGGTATCTCCGTGGATTCTAAACTTGACGATTCGGTTGAAACTCGTTGGGCCTCGACCACCGACGGCGGCGAGTACGGTGGAGCATGGCAGTCGTGTAATATGTGCATGAAGACGCTGGAGTCATAGTTTCTCTGTAATATTTCTATTTGCAGCCGAGCAAATGCCTTGCGTCCTTCGCCGTAGAGCAGAGGCATGGTTACGTCGAAGAGACCGATCAGGCAATAAGCCATATCCTCGACGCGGGTAGTGACACGCCCAGCAGCCCATCGAAGACGTTCGTAAACACTAAACTCGAATATCGATCTCGAGCCGTCTAGGACTTCCTCGGGTATTCTTGTGACCTGAGATAACGTGTGACTGAGTGAACTCCTGGTCCCAATGAGGTTCCAGCTGTGATCAAAGAATTGAAGCTCGCGAGGCGCTTCACAATATTAGTTCCAGTTCGTGAAATAACATATATTAAGAAAGGTTCTGCGAATGAAGGGCCTGGAGGACAAATGTTTCGTCACCTACCAACCAGTTCCTATAATGTCCATCCTCTCGTGAACCATCGCGCCTTTCCAAGATCTTCCAGCGGGCCTCTCAGGTCCTGCCGCCCGTCAAGAGAGACATCGTCCAGGTATGCATAACAAACTGTGGATTGTTGGTAATACCTGAACATAGAATTGATGGCTTCACTCAACTCGGCGCTAGAAGCCTTATCAATGCAACACGTGTCGACCCATACCCATTGCAGTCCATCTCGTTTCGCCACCTCACAAACGGCCTTAATTTTATCGAGGCCGCGTGACTTTTCGCGCGGCGCTCGGGGCTGCTGCATATCTTGTCCCCAGCGGACCAGGTGTGTGATAAAATGGCATAATGCGGTAGGTCGTAGTCGCTTAGAAAATCGCTTATTGAGAGTGTATTCACGTTTATTAAACGCATCTTGCCTGTTTCACTTGTGACACGACGTTGAAGGGGTCAAAGTAACAAAATTCACTCCAAAATCGGACTTGGTGAGATTTGAGCACATTGAAACACATCGATCAGTGCTAGAAGTCTGATTTCTATAAGTACTTAAGTATACATATAATGTTGCATAGTGGCCCCTCACCTGTCTGCCTTATGGATTGCGCACCCAACTGAGGACGCGACAGCTTCAATCTCCGCGAATCTGGTTGGTGGTTTGGGTGGCTGTACCAAGCTCAGCCCCTGCTCCGCCCGCTACACACGAGCTAATCATAACCGATGCGTAAGTGTAGCGGCGCTGAAGATTGACTCTGAATAGGCGACAATTAGCGCTAAAAATTCAAACTTGTAGGTACACAGCTCTTCCCTGACATGACAGCCGTTATGATATATAATAAAAGATACAATTTTATTATAAGTAGAGAAGATCTTAGTGACGATGATAACCTCCAAAACCTCGTTCGGAAATAGGAGTACGCTAGATACGAAAAGAGATCCCAGACCCTCAGTGACTCCCAGTCATCGAATTGTGAATAACTGTTTTCTTCTAACTTCTTCAACTCCGTCTTATCATTGATGTCTTAACCTTGCTAACTCTACACTATAGTATGTGCATTGCTACTGTCTTGGGTTAATCAATTATTGTTGCCCTCCCGAGTACTCCTCCAAACTTTCGCCAGCGCTCACCATGAAGCCAGCTTTTTGAGCAGTGCTCGATATTTCCTTCGTGCTACTTTAAAGGACATCATTCTCCATTGTCCTCTTCGTCGTCGTTCTCCGACGAATAAGAGGAGCTCCTGGAATCGATAGCCTCCTGATAAGCTACCCTGAACTCTACATAGTTAGGTTCACCATGACCGTAAAGCGTCTCCCTGTCCCGAATCCATTGAAAAAGGCAGCTTCCACACGCTGATCTGGCACCGAAGACATTCAGCTCAACCAGCTGAAGGCGATCATGTTCCTCGTCGAAGAACACGTCGAATGTGAACCCTTGTCGCATCAAGAGGTGATCCATTTCATTGTTAGAATCAAGCTCTGCCGCGATTTGCTTCCTTATTTCATCGCTCCCCTGCGCAATCTTCTCGGCGAGTTGCTCACGTAGCTCCCTGTGGAATGGGAGATTAAAGATCCATTCCTTGTGCCATGCATATTGACTGATTGCTGAAATACGCGGGGACTCCTGCGGGCACCACGGCGGACAAAAGACCCGATATTCTCTCTCGGGCCGCATGCGGCCGTCCCAGGGAGTGAAAAAGAGCTCGAATTTCTCGGCGCCTGCCTCAAGGGCATTGAAGAGGGCGTTGCGCGCTCGCACCGACGTCAATAGGAGCAGCAGGATCTCGTCGACGGAGCGCAGCGCTGAGTCACCTGGTATCTTACGCACACCATCTTTGGCAGAGCAGGCTTCGAGTCTCATGAATAGCCCTTCTGGAGGAAAGCTCAATGACTTGAAGGCCGGCACTATTTCTTCGTCGAGGTCCTCGCGATAGATGCGATTTATGTGGCGCGACTGTATAGACGCGTCGGCTGTGGAGAGAAGCAGTTGGGCCTGCGCGCGTGAAAACTTGACAACCTGGGCATCCGAAGCGGCAAGCCCACGCGAGCGTAGAATGAGAGGCAGCCATCGCTTGAACGAATATGGCTGCTCGGACGGTCTAGCAGGCAGATCGGGTGCCTCATGCTTAGTATGAAATGAAGTATTGAACCGAGGTGTTGCCGAGTCTTCTGTGAGTGCCCGGTACGCATGACGTTGTTCGACATCTGCCAAAACCTCGAAGATGTCAACATTGACGAGCTTGACCTCCATCATAAGTGCAATAACTTAAGTTTGGCCGGCCTGTGTAGTGCGTGCTGGGACAAACAATTGTGGAAATATTGCACCGAATGCTAGGTACCAAGGTGAGTGTGTTGTCGCCACAGGTTTGGGATCCCAAGCTGAGTGGGTGCAGTTACAAAAGCGTCCTGGGTAGTTGGGAGCAGACTGCTTGATAGATGGCCCAGACAGCTATGTATTTCCCGATTAAGACGGCGCGGGCGTGAAGCGGAGCTGAGCTGAATGGATTGCGGTACGAAATGCGAGAATTAACTCTTAGGGGGAAACTTTAAAAATCACTAAACGTACCTATGTAAAGTAAATATCTACCTAGGTACACTTATGCACTTGGTACACTGGCCGAACCTTAGGTCGATATGTCCCTGATGCACTCAGAGCCGAACTGGTCGAGCTGCTAAATAAGTGTATGCCATATTATAATAACTTCCTAAGCGTATTATAGCGACAAGAGTCTTTTGGTGTAATGATGTTGTTAGTCGATTCCCGTTCTTAAGACACTGTAGACGGGGCACGGAGGGAGAGGCGACATGGATTGGTATAAAATACATATGAACTATATGACCCAGCTTGCAACCTCACTCACGCCATGTAATTAAACAAAAATATCTGCCCTAGTGACATGTACGATGGTACAGCGCCCCATTGTGTTCAATGTGAGGCTGAATACTGAAAGTGATCCCCATGGGGGTAGTCCCGATTTTAGGGGGATCAATGTTCAGGAGATAGATTACTCTACACTTCCTGAACCCTTCATTCTCTCTACATCCTCTCATTAATGACGGGGGACTTGATGATCTTCATGAAATAAAACGCTATATTTGTAAAATTAGTGAAAAGATTCGCTGGCCGGCCTCCCTTTTTTTTTGTAGTTGAGTACCTATGACCCCCTTTTATACCACCCTTGCTAGCCAAGCCCATTTCTCCTAGCTGACTAAGTCTCTCTCAAACCACCCACACCACTTCAATACCCGGTCTGAACTCCTGTAGTATCTGAAGTTGACATACTATTGGTATCCCGGCCTTGTACTGGCAGACACAGTTCGTCACATCCGGAAGATCCCTTGCCTCCGCTTGGATAATTCCGATTGAACTTCGTAGAAATCCGTCCTATGGTTAAAAGTGAACTTGGACTCTTGTAAGATCTTGTTGACTGATTGTAACCAGTTCGTCTTTTTCCATGGGAAAAGGAACGGAAAAGACTGTATAGAGTTGGTAAACAGGCGCATATAATAGATAGGTACATCTCAACATTGGTCCAGATGCCAGCGGTTGTCAATGTGTCTATGCCAGCGTTAGATTTCTGGGTAACAAGGGCTACAGCTTGTTGATAACTCACAGGTTGGGTCATCTAAGTCAACCGTTTCAAGATAAACGACACGCAAGATACTCGAGATGATGGTACTAGAAAAGCTTAGTTCGTACTAAAACGTGCTCGCGGATCTCTGCACGTACAGCCCGCCAACCAGAAAAACCAACGACAGAAGCAACTTGCGGCTAAGGTCCAGGTGTAAATTCCAGACTTTGAATTGAGCAAATGTAATTATGGCGACGTCCAGTAGTATGTTGACCACAGCGGAAATGATGTAGAACGCTTTGCTATTAATGGTAGTATGAGGGATAGTGAAGTCCCATTGAGCTTGTACCGGGTCATAGGCGAAAATTAGGCCGAAGACTGAGGATACTGTAATCGCCACGATGAGAAAGAACATCACTCTCGTGAAAATAAGAGAATGCGTATCAACAGAAAAGATCCGACAGAAGAATAACAGAACAGATAGTTTCGACTGTGAGACACTGAGATTGTATAAAACCTCTGCTGCAAGCACCAACTATGAATTAGGGTCATCAGCAGGTGAAATAGATCCGTGAACTTTTTTGAGATGAGCGCCTACCTTAGCCCATACAGAGAGCTGCTCAAGGCTGTAGGAATTGATATGATAGCCTGCAGCGCCAATGGAGGGTACTGTTGCCAGCACATTTGTAATAAACACACCAATTGCCAATGCTAATGCGCTCAATATGGTCCAGTCATCCCACCGGAGGGTGTCGGTTCGGTGACGCTGCGCAAATCGGAGACTAACACAAATCGTGCTTATAAGAGCCAGCACCCCTGAGATAATATCATAGTTCAGATACGCGATATTGACGCGGTTCGGGTGTAGAGTTGGCATGGTGTCTTTGTAATTGGAGTCTCAGCAGGAGAGATACAGCTGTAAAACCCCAGTAGTAAGAGCGATATTAAATAAAGGCGCAGTGGGCTTCCCTGATGGACGGAGTAATATGAGTAAAAGAATTGGTACACCTTTACTATCTCTGAATATGCACAAGGGCGAGAAATTTTTTTGGTTCCTTGGGAGGGACGTGTAAAGTCCCAGTGAGGAAGAAAGTAAATCGCAGTTATGGCAATTATCACGAAAGCTCAGAGGAAGTAAAACCATGTACATAGTGATCTGTTGGTGAGCGTGAACTGCGATGCATACAGACGTATCATGCGCCGTTGGCTGCAAGGCACCAGATGAATGCAACATAACGCCAGAGGAGCGCCCTTGCCAGTGGGAGCCTATTTTATTGCTCAGTAGGATCCACAGATAAATATAGAAAGTATTTCGATGTTGTTGGTGCACACTGGTGTCGAAGATGCCCTTTGCTACCCACGATCACCGTTCTTCTCCATCCGTTTTCATGTCGCGTTGGTTTTGTGCTAGCAGCGATCAATATAAAAGCACAGGGACAACTAAACCACTTAGCACATCGGACACTATTTCAAATTCATTCTCTGAGTCCAAATTTTCCTTCGTCGCCAAGTCTCAATCGAAATGGCTTCCGCAGATAAGCCAGCTATTCTCATAATCCACGGAGCATGGCACGTTCCTAGAAGCTACGCTAAACTTACCGCCGCTCTTGAGTCCTCGGGTTTCGAAGTTCACGTCCCTCCTCTCCCTTCTTCCACAGATGTCCGTCCACCCAAGGCCGACTTGTATAGAGACACAGATATGGTTCGCAAATTCACCGAAAATCTCATAAAGGATGGACGCACAATCGTTGCTCTGCTACATTCTTACGGTGGCCAAGTTGGTTCGAATGCGCTACACGGTTTTGGGGTAGAAGCTCGATCTTCTCGAGGGCTCGCGGGCGGTGTTTCTCATCTCGTCTATATGGCGGGCTATGCTGTCACTGAAGGCACATCAATGATGGACAAAGTGAAGGAGTTCGGTCACATTGATCTCATGCCGCTTGCTTTTGACATTTCCGAAGACAGCAGCTGCGTGTGCCGGGACCCTCCGGCGCTTCTGGTCAGTCCTGGCCCAGAAGATGACACGGAAGCCCTCGACGCGTATGTAAGCACTTTGAAACGCTGGAATGCGAAATGCATGTACCAACCAATTCAGCATGCTGCATGGCGTGAAATTCCTGTGTCTTATATCTACACCACCAATGATATGACGGTACCCCTGACATACCAGAAAAGCTTTGTTGGGACTATTGTGAAAGAGGGTTGTGAGGTACGGACATTTGAGCTGGGAAGCGGTCACTGCCCAAATTTGACTGCTACTGATGGTGTTGTGGACGCGATCAAGGAAGTGATACTGGGTAGAGAGCGATTGCAGGCTAAACCACTCGGAAGAGGTTTAAGCTAGTTTTTCCGAGGTCCTAAAGGCTGCCACATCTCAGAATGTTCAAGTGTAGACTTACAACACAGGCGAGGATATACCATTGTCATCCTTCGGGGTAGACGGCTCAGGCAACATGATCGCCATGTCACTTTCAATGCAGGGATCTCCCATCTAATTCACGAGGAAAGTCTAAGAGGTTGTGCAGTAGGGCACCTGCAGGTCTCTATAACAATTGATGAACGCCTTGGAAGAAGCATGGGCTTCCGCTATGAAGGGCTGCTAAAAGATCTAAATTAATCATATCACCAAGTAGCAATACTCATAGTAGCAACGTCCGGCATTGGCTAAACTAGGCTGCACTAGAAGTGCTTCATAAAAGCTCGCTTAGTTGACTGCTAGTGCATACCTACTTCTACGGTTGGTTCTAGCTGGTCTTGAATGCAACGTGCATTGACGTATTTTCATGGTGAGAATGCCCATATCAGGTCGACTACTAATACAGTAACTATCGATGAAATATGTGAGGTGGTTATACGATAGTTAGGTGAATCAAAGGTCAATGAGCATTTCCCCTTTCGACAAGTCCCCAATCTTAATAGAGCTTCGACATAGCCCTAGCTCTTGTAGTGGCCAGTCCAGGCCTTTCTCCCACCACTTTCACAAGGGAAGTCAGTACAAGGGGCGAAAACGAAGCGGGAGGGACGGAGATATGGGAAGAAGAGAAACTTACTCCAGTGCCCATCTCTGCCATGGCAACGCCACCAGCCTTGGACACCCAGCCGTTGAAGAACCATTGGTGATTCGCGCGGCCAAGTATCGCGCACCTGTACACGAACACCAGCAGCGCCACGGGACTCTTGTTTTTTGGCAAATCGACGAATTCGGCTGGGACGTCGGCCGGCCACCACACATAATGGGCCCAGGTACGGGGCTTGCCAGACACAAGGACCACCCATTGCTGCAGCGACTCGATTGCTCGGGCGCAGACACTTTGCTCCGCCATCTCCCTGAGTTTCGTGACTGTGCGCTCTTCGTTGATCACTTTCAAGTGGGCTAATGCCAGGACAATGGCGGGATCTATTACCCTGGGCGCTGATCTCCGGGTCTGACTCATCAGATACTCCCCAAAGGCACCGCTGCCTAGGAAGAATGGTTTGAGCTCACTATCCATAATGCCTGCGCTGAGTAGCTCAATCATGGTGTCAGTTACGACGGCTGCGAACGTCGTGCTCTGCCGACCGCTATAGAGGCGAAAGATGAGCACGGTGATTGTGAAGGCCATGACGGCAACCCAGTTATTTTCATCTACAGATAGGACCGCTCGGCGGAAGGCCCTTGATCCGAGCATTTGATTGGAATATACGAAGCTGAGCATATCTGACGGCGACCACGATTGGAAAGGGGGCAAGTCTCTTGTTCCGGACTCTAGCTTGGGCGGCTCGGAGACAGAGGTGGAGGAAACTAGGGCATCTTCGTTGACTGGTAGTTGGCATTCATGACCACTGTTGCTACCGCGAGAACTACTAGACAGATCGATGTTAACCCTTAATTCAGGCACTGGTATTTTAGGCGTTGTAGTAGTACTAGAAATGCGGTGATAGATGTGAAGGGCTGAAAGCGATATAATTATGTTGTAAAGAAAGGGGAGAGTCTGAAGCTGAGGAGCTAGCTCCGCGCGCCACGGGTTGAACTCTTCATCCCCATCCTCTCCCAGTAACGATAATGTCCTCGACGTGGCATCCATGTCATGAGTAAAGATTGCATTGGTATCCACGGCATTTACGTTCGCGGTTGTGGCAGTATTCATAGAGGTCGCAGCGACCGGCATCCGAACACTCCTAAAATATAGTCAGTAAGAGTGGTGTGTTATAGTTGATACTATTGTATTGCTTCACTGGCAATCGTATGCTGTACCAGGGATTTGCACTGATTTGGGCAGCGACATGATGGTAGTGCTGCTGCGAAGGAAATTAGGGTCAGCGACGGTCCCGGCAGAAGCACGCCTCAAATCATCGTGATTTCATGATTACCTAGGTAGTTAGGAAGTAGTTATAGTTGCAATTATACCTGCACGGCATAATAGATTAGTTACTCAGAAAGGGCAGCCTCCCCTTCCACTCGCCTTTATTCTCTGGACCTCAGCCTCTTGCTCCTTAACGCCGAGTCCCATCCGATTCTTCGGCCCCGTATCCGTCCACAGGAAACCTTGCGGCAAATACTCCTTCGGATCATCACCGGGCACGGTGCCGCCGTATAGCCAAATCGCCCAAGCCTTCGGTCCCCAGCGGTTCCATAGCGTGGGCTTGACATAGAACGGGTAATTCCCATACGGAATGCGCATATTGATGCGTCCCGTCTTCGCATCCAGATCTCCATGACGTCTCATCTCGAAAAAGCGTGGCAGGGCTAGGTAGCGGAGATAGAAGCGACGAATCACTAGCAGGGAGTATACCGTGGCGCCCGCTACGATGCCCGGTTCGGGGAGCCTGGAGGGGTTAGATGATACGATAACCCAGCAGATACATAAGTGGTACACAAGTGCCAATGAGAATCACAAGCCAGGACGAGAAACTCACATGAACGCCTCTCGCAAACGATCACCCAACAGGACACACACAGCCTCTTCAGCAAACGGTTTGGCGAACCACGGCAGCCAGTACGTGATCATGGGAATGAGAGCCTTCGCAGGTTTGTTCGCGATAGCGCTAGGTTTCATGACGTCTGCCTCGTAGCGTTTTGCCCAGGCGGCGATATCGTCGGCCCATTCAAGGCCGTCGCGCCAGGTGTCATGTTCGAGAAGACCCTTGTAGGAGATGCCCATGGCCTCGCCAACAGCCTTCCAGAAGACGCCGTACGCACAGTACTCCATCTCGTTCATGGCGCGCCACTCGTACAGCTGCGCGAACCGTGGCGGCCCCACCACAAAGACCGAGAGCGTGTAGAGGAGGTCCTCGTTCGAGATGGTGCCTTCTTGGACGTACTTGCTATGCAGAAAGTTCATGCGAGCCAGTGCGTTGATGGCACGCTCCGACTCGGGCGGGTAAAATAAGAATTCGCCTATTAAGGTTGCAGTGTCTTCATATCTATTCAAGGTCAGCTTAATCATTCTAGGAAGGCGGTCGGTCCACGGCGCCATCTAGTTTCGAACGCGGTTCATGGATCTTTGTCGTGTCAACGAGTGATGGTAATCTCACCTCTTCCGACTTCTAATGGGGTCGGTCAAGTTCCTTGTCGCCAGTAATAGTCGACTAATGGACTCAACGCCATACGTCTGCAGGATTTTATAAGTATTCTGGTGTTTCTAATGAGGTTTATCCATGCATCTCCCTCCCTACTGTCTCTGAGCTTTGATACCCATCATGGGAATTTTGAAATAGGAAAACGCTGGTAAGGTGGAGCATGGAGCCTGCTCACCTTGAATAACCCAAACTGTAACGCCAAGACGTGGAATTCAGGGAATTCGTATGTTGCCAAATACTTGATAATCTGCTGGGCTTGATCATTCGTCATGCGCGACAGTGCCTCGCGCCCACAGCCTTCAGGAAAGCCCATGCGACGACGCAATTTCTTCTCCCCTCGATAGCGAAGCATGCGGCACAGCACAATGTACCCGAGGGTAACGGGGACGATGTAGTCCTTCCATGACGACCGAGAGGCGAGCAGTGTGGACGTGCAAGTCGCGGTAATGGTGGCCAACAGGTCCGAGGCTGTACCTGAGTCTGTGATATTCATTGTGTTCTGTTGCGATGGTCTAGACAAGCATTCCTTCAGACGTTGTCGGGTCAGAGGCTTCCCATTTATTTGTTCACCCAACTCCCCTAGTAGTAAATATGTGGATGGAGTGTGTAGGTGGAGTTGTGACCAGAATCAGATAGGATCTGATTTGCAGATGGGGGATCTCTACCCTTGTCCTTCGGGAGTCCCCACGCATGTGTAGGTCTCCTGGATGAGAATCCTATAACGAGGCGCTAAAGCTTGTACCAACAGGGGCTTTTCAGTAGAGAATTTTCTAAAGATCGTCTAGTAGCAAAATATTTCGAGACTGATTATAGTAGCTTTATGATCAATAGTACAGTGTCTTACCTATCTAGGTAGTTTCCAACGTCGCGCTACAGCATTATTATCCTGGAGACCTGTGTTAGTTAGCCGAATCTTTCCTTTTGGCGCGCTGAAGTTCACCAGGGGTGACCAACGTTAAGGCTTGCTTAAACGGTTGGCGCAGTAGCTAGGCTTGTCAGCAAATCATCGCACATTCTACCCAGGTAGTGCAGTAGCGTAGGAGTAGGGTGTGCACACCTCTATAGTAGACAATGCTTTATTAGCGCGAATTGATAAGCTATAGCGTTCAGACATGAGTTGTAGTTTGACGTTCGAGGCGGTCTGAAAAAGAAACTTGAAAGACTCCACACACCAAAGTGACGACCAAAAGACTCCCGAATTTTTTTCATACCGCCTCGACGTTGTAAGCCCTCTTCTTCCTTGCGATTATTAATATGATCTTACTAAGATCAAGCAGCCAGAATGGGATTTTTACAGGTATGGCTGCAGCTAGGATGCACATCCCGGAGAGGCTTGGCATCTTCCGTTCGTTGGCTAACGACTTTACTGTCTATCAGCCAACTCTGAGTCGTCATCGCTTTATGGACGAGTCCAGTTTGCATTATGGCATGTGGTTTCAAGTGATTGTCAGCATGATCTCTCGTCAGGCAAGTATCTAGAATTTCTTACATTTCTCGAGGGTTGGGCCGCCTTTTTGTCCGACTCTGTTCGGAGATTGAGGAGGGTGAAGTAAGCCCAGTGGAAACGCGGCCGCAAGAGACTCATGACCTCTAGGGTGCAGTCAGACTGTTGGCCGTGGTCGAACGGAAATACAACTTGAGTCAAGCACTAAAATCTTTGCGACTGTTATTGACATTCAGATATCTATTCTCAGACCTGTTTCCTCTATTCATGCTGACATAGCTACCTGATGACTAAGATAACCTCCTTTTTCTACTCACTCGGCTTCAAATCCGGTCAAGCTTCAAATGCCAGTTCGGGGGGAAACACTGATCAAAATTCTACAGAGCACAAGAACCTATTAGAGTTCTAATTGTTCAGCTGAGTCACAAGGGTCAGCAGACGAGCACAAGAGGTCAGCGTCATCAACATCGCGGAATGTGAAGGGTTTCACAAACGGACACTCGACATCTCAACAGTAGAGACATTATCAATGTTAATAAGTAACCAGTATTCTAGCTCGTCATTATTTCTATGTAATGCTCTTACCCCTTGACTTGACCCCCTCAGCACCGCTTCCCCTCCAACCCCTCCTTATCAACAATAAAAATCCCAAACCGACTCTCCCTGGCTTAGTTCTCCTCCCCCAAGCCCTCCCCCCTTCATCCGGCACATTGCCCCATCCCATCCAAAGCCGCGCGTGAGCGCCTACACCCTCGAGAGACTCTCCCCCTTCTGCGCGCTGTAATCGCGAATATATACTCCCGCCTGCGAGCAGCGCCGCAACAGATGCGATGGTCGTGGAGCCGCATGGTAGCACGTCGGTGCCGGGACTACTCACCCAGCCGGTGAGAAAGAGCGCGAGCGTGGCGCCCAGCAGCGCCACCAGCACGTGCGTCGAGATTGCGTCCTGCACGACGCGGCGGCGGCGAGTGGGGTCCGTTACCGTGGCGTCGTTGTCGTGCGGGGCGAAGGGCTCGGTGAGTGTCGCGTTTGGATGATGCCGTGATGGACTTTGATGGCGGCTATGACGCTATCGGTTGCTGACGGCCCAGTGGGAGGTGACGAGCACGGCGAAAACCAGGGATAGATCGTGCGGGTACACGTCGATCATGGCGACAACGTCGTAGCCCTCTAGATGTAGCAAGTCGAGAGATAGATGCCCGGTCCACGTTGTTGAATGTTGTGTTTCGAGCCGTGTTGTCTAGCGGGATTAGAGGACTCTGGACATCGATGTCGAGGTCTACGCCGCTGAAGGTCATGTTGACGTCTACGGCCTCGAATGTAGAGCTACATGCTAATGCACAGACATGCTAGACGATCGGACTAGCCGTGTAATCAAGCTTATCCCAGACATAGAGAAACTTGCTGCATTGGCGTGCGAATTGGCCCGCAACATCATAGGAAAGATAAGTTGTATTAGAATATGTCGAGAAGATTACTGCAGCACCGCCACCAACGATATCGCAATCATTTTCGCCGTCAATCCATATTTCGAAGGGATTGTGGTTTCTCAAGTCATCGGTATAGTTTGGAGTGAGATATGGATGGATGCCCTCCGGCCCAGCGGACTCGCATTCCATTTGGGCGCGTAACGCAGGGACGACAGCGAATGTGGAAACAGCCGATTCATTGAGACGACTGTTCTTAAATGAAAGTAGGTCCAAAGGTAGTACAAGCTGTGGGAAAGCCAGATCATTGAAGGTGATGCGAGGGAAAGAGAGGTTGCTCTCGAGGACTAAAGAAGATACATCTAACGGGCCATCACCAAGTAGAGCTGAATTTATCTACAAGAATAAAAAGAGTGGTTGGCTCGAAGTGCAGTAGATGTTGTACTGAGTATCGACACATCTTCTTGGAACAGCGACCCCGACAAGGTGGTGAATGATGATGCAAAAAAGAAGAGAAGTTGTGGGAACAAGAGTCCGCGGAGTTTTGAGCTTGAACTCCTTATACATGGCCACAGGGACAGCCCCTGCACGTTGTTGTGCAAGTATACCAACAAATGCAACAGTGATCTTCATTGTGGGTGTGGCGCTTACGCTTCCGCCGCCAACCGGTAACCGCTCACGATCCTAACAGCCAGGCGCTATGGCAGGATTGATTATGCTAGGTGTGCGAAACGTGGCGAGCCAGGGTCTAATACCCTATTTTCAGCTCTTAGTCTCGCTGCTTTTAAGCTTCTTGGCTTCTATTCATACATGCAATCACGTCGACGTCGGGTTCTAGTCACCCCCGAGTTTGAGCCGAGAACTAATTCCGCGACGCCATCATTCTCAAACACCATGAGCCGGAACATTGTAGTGCGCTTAGGCTCCCTCCAAAAGTAGCCTCTCCACTTTCTCGCGCTCCTCCTCTATCTCCTCCTCAGTCATCACCTTGGGATCAGTCTCACCAGCATAAGTACTGTTATAAGGCGACGGGAAAACTACCGCAAGGTGTTTCATCCTGGCGTCGATGAAATCCTGCCAGAAAGTTTCGAAACCTTCTTTAGTGATGAAGCTTTCCAGCTCGTCTTTAGACGTCAAGACGCGGGTATGTCCCTCTTCCTCTTGTTGTGCGGTGAAGAAGGGACAGGCCTTCTCGAACGCTTGCTCGACGTATCTGATGAAGCAGGCGACATGGAATTGATCGATTATGCAGCCATCTTTATGCATCACGAGGATGGAACCGCAGTACGTCGAAAAGAGGTGTTGTGGGAGTTCCCAGCCGTCGGCGTAGTGGACGTTCCAGGCCGTGAACGCCTCTTCCTTGCCCTGGGCGAAGACTCTTCCGAGCCAGTTGTGTAAGAGGTGATGTTTGCCCACATCGTTGATGGGATCCAGGGTCATGCGACATGGCTGGACTACCCAGGGGAGTCCCGCCAGCTTGGCAAGTTCGCACGGGGTCCGAATTTCGAAGAAATCTTTAGACAGCACCTGAACGGCTTGGACGTTGTTGTGTGGCTGACCCGAGAGCGCACATAGACGAATCTGGTCGCCGTCGCAGTTGAGTCTGACCGCAGGCCAGAGTGAGACTTCTTCTCCCGGGCAGCCGTAAGACTTGATAGGTAGACGGTGGAGCTTGGAAACGCAGGGGTTGTCGGGACGCGTGTAGTACCACTCAATGATCATGCGTAGATCGCGAGGAGAGGCATGTTCGTAGCTCACTTTGGTGGCACCGTCGACCTCGTGGGTGTGAAAGCCAATGAAGAGAGAAGAGGCAAAGTACACTCTGAGACTTCCAGGGTCGGCAAGCGCAAAGATGGATCTATTCACGTTGGGTCCGGCGACAATGCGCGCCTTTGGAGCCGTGAACTTTCGGAGGCCATGACCAATCTTGCGATGCGTGAGACTCTTGTTGATGTCCTCCACAAGGAGTTTATTAGCAGGCTTTTTGATTGGTTTCTTCTCCGTGATACCGAGAGCTCTGATAATGGAAATGTCGAGAGCCTTGAGGTTGATCCAGGTCCAAGTTGGATTGTCAGAATCGACGGGGAAGACAATGGCTCGCACATGATTAGTCGGGGCTTTGTTGGTGTTGAAATCATTCACCGCGGCCTTGCAAAGTGCTTTATGATGAGGCCAGTCTTTCACGTAGCATTCTCGATTGCAGTACCGCTGCCATCAAGGTTAAGCTAAGCGGACGAAGAGCGGAAGGCAGATCATTCACTTACGGTTCCACAAACGGAGCATCGCATGTTGGCATCGGAGCCATCACAGAGTGTGCAGGTGTTGAGGGCGCCTTCATCTCTCAGACCGTCTGTTGGGTCGAAACCTTGAGCAGCGTGACCCTCGTTTGCATTGCTGCATGAGACGCCTGGTTGCTCAGGTCGAGTGACCATGATGTCCTCAGTCATCTATCTATCCGCTATCGTGTGCTCAAAAGAAATGCTGAGTTTGTGAGGATAGTGACGTTGCAGCCGGACAGGTAGAGGAATGAGTAGAGGCAACAAACCCTGTGTAGAAGTCGCGGAGTGGTGTGTGAATTTTGATTTGATATGGTGCGGGGCGACGTTACCAGGGAGGTGATTGGCGTGACTCGGTAGCTTTGGTAGTTCCTTACCTTCCTGCGTTGTTACTTCTATTTGTTTGTTTGCTTGTTGTGTGGTGTTGTTCTGTTGCCCAGTTGCAGCTGTCGACTGAAGGGTGATGCTGCTGTTGTTCTAGCTCTATGAATTAGCCGGTGCTGGAATATTCATGCACGGTTCACCGTTGGCAAAATAGTAACGCTGACTCTTTATACTCATTCAACAATCGTTAGTCTCATGGATATTTAGGGGATCATTTATATGGTAGTTAGAACTTACTAGTCTTCTTACTGCAAGGCTTCATTACTTATGTAGTTTCATATCTTTACTTATATTTCCTACAACATGTGGCGCAAGCGGCAAGAACAAGGGGATTTAACAAAAAGGAACTGTAGTATATTCAGCTGAACCAAGTCATCGACTACATCGCTGTAAATCATCGTCTTCCTGCAACAGGGGCAAGGAATGGTAATCTTTATCAGCGAGTGGTGCCCACTTGATACAGTGGTCATAGCGGTAGCAAGAAAGTAAGGTCTGGCGGAAGCACTTCCAGTGCAGCTTGTCAAGGCCATCATAATACCCCAGGTGTATTCAAGCGCTTCCAGAATCTGAGTTTCTGCCTTCTGCATCACAAAGTTGGCATTCACCCTGACACCCCAACCATAAGGTGTGTAGATATCATCTTTCCGCAATTTCTTCTCCCAGAAACCTTTTGCAGTGGTAAGCACTGTATTGAGCATGAGTAGTATTTTTTCTATTGCGGCTCTGGCGTCTATGGGAGGGTAGATAGGTGTTCCATATATATCTCTTACTAGGCCATCAGGGTAATGAATTGAGACAACTCGACAAATCAACTCCTCTTTGTATAGGGATCTGGGAGTCTCTTCAATAAATTTATCACAGAATTTCACACCTTGTGAGTGAGGTTCGACTTGCATCAAATGCATTTTGAGACGAGGTTAGTAGAAGTTGCGCTGAAGCCCGTCGACTTGAGATGATACTTTGGCAACGTGATACTTTGGCAACGTGGAGCTGCCGTGTGTCTGTAAAAACCACATAAAGACACTAAGGTAGCAGTTCACCAGTATGTCCACGGTCTCCTTCCTATGTTGCCAGCCGGCTACTCTTCCCATAGCTCGTGAGGCCGGAATACCGTTCAACTTTAATCTTCAGCGTGAGAAATCTATAACTTGTAATAATATCAAAACAATACCATGATGTTGAAATATGGCGCAACAAGATATGCAATTATTATTTCTGTCACAGTGGAACAGTGCTTGAAGTGAACAGAGAATGAACTGCGAGAAGTGGTGGTAACGCCATCAAGCTAGAAACTCTAGCTGATGGCACACTCGGTAATAGAAAAGGCACTCCTTTTTTTTCCCTTTCTTTCTCAATGATCAGTATGAATATACACAGAATCTCTTCCCTCCTACGATGTATGCATACTATATACAGCCAAGAGTAGAGGTGGAAGGCACTCGTGCAAACATAGGTGCTAACGTCCCGGAAGTATGGTCACGCTGTGGCACGGACCTGGCTGGTACCTAGGTACCTACTGAGTAAGTAAGTACGTCGCTCCTGCGCCGTCTTTTCGTGACCAACCACTCACATTACATGGATTCAGCTGAGCTCTTCCTATTCTGGTAAGCGCACTTGAAACCCTCCCAGCCCCGCTAATTTTTAAGGAACTGCTGTTGGTGAGCGCAGCACAGCTCCGTCTCTGAGCTACACGTCGAGCACGTGTATGGCCTTTAATAGATCAATTACTCCGTACCATCTACAATATTTCAGACTCTCTGCGACACCGTACAGAGAATATTTGGTTCGTTTTTTACTTTCTTTGTTCACTAAGCCTACTTCAATTTACCTAACGCATGTACCTGATTCTGTGGGGACTTTATGTTGTCTCAGTGCAGTTCAGCTTCGCCTTACCCTTCCGATCGGACTTTAGCGCTGCACCAAGGGACCTCTCCCACACTTTAATTCATATTGGCGGCCAGCCATATTGGTGTCCTGAGCTGTCGATCTGGCTCAGCTGACGTCATATCGCAATTGTCTACTCACCGAGCAGTAGCAGTATGTAATTAATGATAGGTTCATGCACACAAGACGGAATATTTATCTGGCAGCATCTGCACAACATATCTGAGTAAGGTAACAGGACAAGGACCTATCTATGCACCTAGCGCGCCGGAATCCTCTGATCAATCATGAGAAAAACCGGGCAAAGCCCCCTGTTCCTTCTTGTACCCGCTATCCCGGCTATTGCACCAACGCTGCTGCAGCCCTGTCTGAGTAGCGCCATGGTAGTTCGAGATCCCCCAGCCTTCTTATTTTCCAAATAATCGAAATATATCTGGTCCACAGTGACGTGGAACTCTTGAGATCTTGTTTCTCCCCCATCTTACTTCTGTTTCACTTTGGTCCATTTCACAAATACTACCTACAACATATATTGGCCAATATATTTTACCATCCTACCAAGTCGTCAGCGAGACAAGTCTTACGGCCGTGACGGGTGTCTTGCTTGGCCCACCGTTGCGCCGCTACATCATTGACGCCAGTCAGCCGGCCAACTGCACTATCTCCAGCTTCTCGAGAGAGCCTGCTTATCTTACCACATCACATCACAACCCCTCTCCGCCTTTTTCTCCGATAGCAACACCCTCAACTCCGCAGGCGAACAAACCAGACCGTATCGCATCGCATCGCATCGCATAACGATCACAAAAGCCAAGATGGTATTCGCCATATTCTTCGCCTTTTGGCGATTCCTGCAAATCATCACCCTGGTAAGCTCTTCCCCCTCAAAGTGCTCACTCCAAATCAATCACCGCAAAGCAGCGCAATAGACACGAACTAACTAACAATTCGCGCCCCAATCACCAACAGATCCCAACGATAGGCCTCCTAGCGTACTTCGTCGACGGCTACAACAGCCTCAACGCGCTGACCCCAACCTACATCCTCGTGCTCTTCATCGTCTCGGTCCTCGCGGCCGCCTGGGCCATCGCCACGCTCTTCTCGTACCACCGCAGCAGCACGAACGCGACCTTCGTGGCGATAATCGACATCCTCTTCGTGGGCGCCTTCATCGGCGCCGTCTACGCGCTGCGCTGGGTCGCCTCCGCCGACTGCACGCACGTCGTCCGGGGTTCGAGCGTCGACGTCTCCCTCGGCATCTTCGGGAGCGCGGCCGTCAATGGCGTCGACGTGAGCATCGATAAGTCGTGCGCTATGCTCAAGGCGTCCTTCGCGTTCGGGATCTTGAATGCGATTTTCTTCTTTTTCACGGCCGTCTTGGCGTGTTTGCATGGTGATCGCATGAGTTCGCGCGATAAGAGCACGTATGTGCGCGAGACGCATGGGCATCGCCATAGTCATCGCGGCAGTCAGGCGCCGGGCTCGAGGCATAGCTCGCATCACTCGCATCGGCGCGTGTATGTCTGAAGCGAATGAGGCGTTTCTGTTTCCTTTTTTTCTTTGGTGGTGGTGGTGGGATCGAATGAATGAGCGGTCCATGACCTGGAGTCAAGACAGGTTGGTTCCCGGAACCAACTCGCTTTCCTCGACTGAGCGAAAGGCGAATACTCGAATTGGCACTCGCCAGCACCAACTCTCTCCCCTTCTTCCATATTTTATTTCAAATGTGTATATGAGGTGTACTTCGGATCGGGTGAAACGGCGTATGTTATAGAATAAGACTCAGAGGAGCGAAACAAACAAAGACCGACAACCATCGACATACATATTTCATCGTTGTTACTTAGTTGGGAGTGGAATTGGACGAACCTGAAGTTCTATGGGAAGGGACGGAAGGACGGGGGGACGTGGAATTTAAGATTTTGGAACGGATCGGAATGGATTGGTGGAAATTAAGCTTCTCGCTGGGTACGATCATGATGTAATGCTCTATGACTACTACAACAACTGCAACTACAATATTAGGTTTACGGTTACTACCATTCTACAGTGAATATCAACATCCCATTGCTTCTATGTCAATACCTAACGTACGCTTTGTGCTTGTCCATTTGCTTTATGATGGGGAAAAAGTTCAATAGGTCAGGTTGTCATACCATAGGCTATATGGGCATCGCATCAAGTTCTGCTCTGCATATGAAGGAGACAGGTCACATATGCTGTTATCAAATACCGCAACGGACGTCGCTATCCAAAGCAGAATACCTGCCAGGGACCAAAGCCGTAGACTATCAGGACAATAGAAAAACTCGGCCACAGCACTCAACATTCCCTGGAGTAATATTAAGGAATTGGAGGAAAATAACACCCATCTAACAAGCAGGATATGAACTAGGGGATGAGCTTATATTGTAATTGTCTAGATCTTCAAGCACAGGTTGTCGACATGCTATCACAGATAGACCTGAATGATCAGCAGCTATTCTTCCTTTGATTCTTCTTTCTTTATTCCGAGTCAAGACCCACGGGACTACTAATTCGGGCGTTTCAAGGCAGTCCTCACTACGAAGGCTAATCATGCTCATTGACATGGCACGAAAGATGAATCTTCTTGTCGCATGAGCCTGATCTTACATCTTGAATCCCCTGGTTGCTAGATTCCATGCAGTAGCCACAAGCGGCCATGCAGGAGAGTCGCTGGACTATATGGGTGAAGCCAAGGGCGTCGGGGGCGGACTTTGGTCATAGTATCCCCTAACGGGTCAGGGTCTTCGGCTGAGGTCCCTTGCTTTCTGCTCGTCCGCTCGTTTCCCGCGTCGCTGGATCATTGGAGCGGAGCCGCATTTGTGGTAGATACGTAAGCACCACTGGGAAGCAGACATTTGTGTCTAGGGTCGAGATAGCATAGATCTTCCTAACAGAGCAGGCAATGTCACGCCTATGACTTTACAACTGCGATTTCGCAGCTGCAGTTCACGAATCTCAACTCCTCGCCTGTTCTTCCCCCACTGTATACCCTCTCGCAACACCGCTTCGACCTTCCTCTATAACGGTGCTTACTTCGTCCTCGCCAGGGTTGAAATCGCTACCCAGGCCTTGCCATGTCCGTTTCGACCGTAAGAACTCGGCGCCGGGACTCGCGACACCATTAATGAGGGCTATTTCTCCTGTACTCCTCTTCGCTAGGGCTGAGCCAATTGGCTGGGCCGTAGTAGCGTTGCCATTGGCCCGGGCGCCGTTTGTGGTAGAAGGGGCGCTTCGAATGGCGACGCGCATTGGGCGTGAGTTGCTGACGAGCTTGCCAGTCCGTAGGTCGAAAACAGGAGGCTCCGACTCTTCGTCATCGACTCCGCCCTCGATATCCTCGTGCGTCTCTTCCCGGACGTTTTCTTGCGATGCCGTAGACTCTGTATTGGAATCTACCTCGCCTTTCGCAACCTCAATACCGCCCCACCACTCTCCCGTCCAGACCCTAGTGTCGTCGCTTTGCAACGCCAGTGCCAACTCGAAGGGCGTGACGACGGGCTTAAACAGTCCGTCCTGGTCTACAAGCCCGCTCTCCCAACATCCCACAACCACCCAGCCGTCTATCTCGGCAAAGTTGGCGAGTTTGGCGGCGTTCAGCTTCCCGACGACGATAGTATAACTCTTCTTGCCAGCAGCGGCAATCTGCTCCCGTAATGTGCTGATCGTGGACATGTAGTTCTTGACCGACAGTGTGTTGACTAATATCCCAATAATGGAGGCCGTCGCGAGGCGGAGTACGAGGGCGTATCTTCGCCCGAGCATCGACGCAGTGGCGCTTGGGTCAGGAAGTGAGGCAGTTGTCGTGTAGGGAGAGGAAGGCGTGGGATAGATGCGCAGAGAGGCGAGACGAGAAGAGAGAGTCAGAAGTAGTGAAGTCGGCGGTGTCGAGAGGTGGAAAAGGTGATATTCGCGGAGGTCGTAGTCGTGTTTCTCTACCGATTCCGGATCCAGAGACGGCACGCTGCGGTTCGGTATCGTGCTCGAGGGATCACGTATGATTTCAGTTGCGAAAATGTGGCTATACCCTTGGGACTTCAGTAAGGCGCAGACTGGCGCTACATGTTCCTGGAACATGACGTCGGCCATGATGATGACCTTGGTCTGCAGATCGCCGAACTCGTGCGCAAAGCTTTGGGCGACGGCATCGTGGTCTAGTTCCTGCTTGGTGAAGATGTGCAACACCGGTAATCTCGCCGTCGGGCTTAGACAGGCTCGGCCGTAGTGTACCACCGCATCGGCATCGGCATGCTCTGCCGCAATCTCGTCGACACAACATGCGCTATACGATGTATCCGCAAGTATGTAGAGCCGCCGCCTCCGCTTCTTTTGCTTGTGGTTCTGTTGCGCATCTCCGCCTTGCTCTATATTCTCGACGGTCGAGTTACCGTCCGATTCGTCGAGCTTCTCTAGTTCCTTGCTTAATGCGCCTACTACCCAGGGGGCATCGGCCAACATGGCATCTGGGAATTGGAGGGCGACTCGTGTCCAGTTCTGATTCTGAATCTCAGCCGCCGTTCGGGCGATCTCGTAGAGTGTGAATAGCTCATCGTCGGATCGGTCTGGGCGACTTTCTCTGCCAGGGGCGGAAGGAGTCGGGTCTTCGAAGATGTGTTCGGCCGGCGTCGACAGAACAGGCGGTGCATGAAGATCCGCCGACATGGCGAAAGTGCTGAAAATGTCTGCCGATTGGAGACAGAAAATAATTTGTTCTTGTGCCTGGCAAGATCGAACTTTAACAATAAGTTTTGGAGGGGCAGACATGATGGTGGGGGCGGGGCAACTTGTGCTCAGGTACCTCTCTAAGGCTGGGTAGGTTCCTGCCTAAGGCACCTACCAAGTAACTAAAGTTTCCTGCGTAGATCTATAGTAAAATCATTTAAACGCCTAAAATCATATTAGTCACTTGAAGTTGTGTAAGTCTGTGTACTCTACCTAAGTAGGTACTAGGTAGCTCCCGGCTGGTATCGTGAAGAGGAATGACATTGCGATATACGAGTAACTACCCGTATTAGCCAGCCGGGCAACTATCAAAAGGACTCTTTCATATTTACAAGTATTTATCACCACTTCAGCATGTGTGAAATTATACATCTTATATAACACAGCCGTAGCTGGCCTAAGACGCGCTCAAAGCTCTACATGCTAGCAAGGGGACCTTCAAATTATCTACAACTTGACTTGGCCTGCATTCAGCCGATCCCAGTCCTCCTTGCCAAACCTCACATACATGTCGCCCTTAAGCCAGTACAGCTCATCGTCGCCGACCTTAGAGGGATCAACACCTTCTACCCGAAGGCTATGTTTCTGCTGCTTATTGGTGCCCGTCACAGCCGCAGACAACCCCTTCCCAAGTCGCAAGAAGATGGGCACGGCGTATTTAGGCAGCTTGGCCCTGGCGTGTTCAGCCAGCGACTGAAGCAGCGCCGCATCGGGCGCCGTCTTGAGCGCGATCGCCGCGCACCCGGCCCGGCCGTCGTGGTGAGGCAGCTGCACGCCGTAGACGTTGGCCTCGTCGACGGCCGGGTGGAGACCGATGGTGGCGCTGACCTCGGTCGTCGCGACGTTCTCGCTCTTCCACCGGAAAGTATCGCCGATGCGGTCGTGGAAGTACATGCGTCCCTCCGAATCCCAACTAACAAGGTCTCCCGTGCGGAAGTACTTGTCGCCCTTCTTGAACACGTCCCGGATGATCTTGCTGCTGGTCGCCTTGTCGTTGTTGTAGTACCCCTGGAACGACTGTTCCGTGTCCTCAGGCAATACGTAGAGCAGCTCGCCGACGGACCCGCGGGGGACGGCGCGGCAGAACCCCGTCTTCGGATCCCGGTAGGGCGCATCCGTCTCGTGATCCCGCTCGACAATGGCGATTCTCCTCTTCATGTACAGGCCGAAGAGCCAGCCGTTGCGCCCTATGGCGCCCCGGGAAAAGTCATTACGAGAATAATTCCATGTTCCTCCGAAGCCCTCGGTCGCAGAATAGAACTCGGCGACACTCTCGATCCCGAAGCGTTCCTGGAATCTGGCCCACACGTCCGGACGCAACCCATTCCCTAATGCTAGACGGACGTTGTGCTTCTTGTCTAGATTCTCCCCCGTTTCTGGGTCGATTTCGGGCTGGGCCGCGAGGAGATACCTGAAGGTTTCTCCGACGTACTGAATGATGGTGGCGTTGTGTTTGCGTACATCTTTCCAGAATGTCTTTGTGGAGAACTTGCGACCTATAGCAAATGTGGCCTCGGCCTCGAAGCATTGGAAGAACCCTATTATTAAGGCGGATGAATGGTACAGAGGCATAGGCTAGAGAGTTAAGCCAGTCAGCAAGTTGCCCGGCCAAAGAAGCATCGTTGAGAATGGGCTTAGCATACCGTATATAATATGTCAGAGGACTGGGTTTTCAGCCACCCTCTTACGTAGTTTGAGCCCGACGTGATCTTGTTCCAAGATACAATGGCAGCTTTGGGCAGTCCGGTCGTGCCGGAGGTATAAATGAGACCCGCCATGTCACGGCCCAAATCGCCGGAGCGAACTTCATTAGGTGGCCGTACCGGCTCCACGGCGAGGGCCGCCGTGATAAATTCCTGCGTGAAGAACTCGATTCTCAAATCCCCGAGCTTTACACGCACATCATCATCCACGTGGGACTTAACATCTGCATCGACCAACAAGAGCACCGAGTTCGCTATCTTGACGCAATGACACAGCGCGTCCCCTGTTAAATTATAGTTGATCAGGGCCGGCTTAACACCGATAGACCACAGACCAAAGCAGATAAGGAGAAAATGATCGGAATTTATGAGGTCCAGTGCGACGATGTCCTTAGGTTTGAGATCGAACTTGGACTTGCAATAATTCCCGTACTTGAGAGCGGCCTCGTACATCTGTGCATACGTCCATGATCGATCCTCGAATAGGATGCCCACGCGATTGGCTGACTTGCCGGTAGCAATCTCTTCTAGCCGATAGAAGATGTTGGCACGATCTGCAGACTCGCGCCTGCTGCTCCGGTATACTGCTGGTATCATGCCCCTCAGCAAGGTCGTGTCGTACCAAAACGATGTCTTGGCGTTAAGGTATGCCAGTCCCGCAGCAGCGGCCGGTACCGTTAAAGCTAGGGGCACTTCATATTTTGAAAGGCGGAATCAGTCTCACTATCTTGAAGTTCGATAGTTAGCTATCAGTGTGCGAAATTAACTGACCAGGCATTGCGCAGAATCAGGCATAAAATCAAATATATTCCGTATGGTTCTTTCTGTATTCGCCGGGAATACGGTCTCAAAGTTGCGTTGCTTAAAGAAGAATGCCCTCAAAGTTTGTTTAAAGGACGCGGGAAAGCTGTATACCACCGGAAGCTCTTTATAACACGCTACGATCGGTGATACAAAACGAAAAGTATATGGCGGAAGTCAGCGACTAAGAGATAATTATAAACCGCACAGGCATATGAAGATGCATTCTATAAGTGCAAAGACTGAAATTTACGATGATGTGTAGTTGAAACCACCTGGCATTGATCTAATAAGTTGATTATGTTCAAATCGGCGGATTCGGGGCTCGAGGCGAGAGAGGAGGGCCGCCCGGGGACCGTTGTGTGCCTCGGCATCTTCTCCTTCCAGCATGCACTAACGTGGCTTTGAGAGCGCCGAACAGGGGGGTTGTCTGAAGGCGATAGGGATACCCCAGATAGCTAAGTTAGCGTGTATGCCTCGACATCGACCGGCTGGCCGGGGATAAAGAAGCCGGAACAGTGCACACGGGGTAACTTGATCTGTTTGCCATGTGTTTATAACAGCTTTACACCATTTATCAAAAAGCCGGTAATGAGTAACGTCAGACGTTATACGAATTTACTATTTCCCTTGGTGGTTGGTGTACCGAAACGATCTTTAACAATGACAGAGCTATTGTATGTAAGTACATATGTAACCCATTCGGTGGGCCGTTGATGCCTTCCCTAAATTCATGACGGTGCCAAACCACAAGGTGTACAACCTCTGACAGCATATACAGCGAGTTTTTGTCGCCTCGAGATGTCAAATAACAAATTTGATTCAATAGTAGATTCTACTGGCATTTGAAATGATAGAATAATGGGACAAAAGGGAGCAGCCACTTGGGTACGATTGGAATGCTTAAGTGCCAGAACTCGCGAGCTACCTTGCTAGCATATGGTTTAATTGCATTCATGGCGTCCCTTCATGCACGTAGCCGTTGGACCCCTGTGAAACCAGGACTGCAGGTATCCACCTGGGCAGCTTGATGACTGGGCATCATCACCTCTCTCCCAGCAAGGTTTCAACATCGAGGGGCGCAAGACACATTTAGAGCCGCAGATCTGGGACAACATCGTCACTGCGCCCATGCGGAACTCCCAGTGACCGCCGCTCTTCCTTTCTTTTCTCTTTTTTCTTTCTTCGCACGCGGCCACCCGAAGCGACTCGTCCACTCATTACGTGTACATGGAGCATAATACCGGGACAGCCAGGCTTTAGTTTTACAACTTGAAATAGGCGTCATGTCTTCTTCAACTGTTAGGAACCGTAAAGATGGATTGACTACGTCCGAAGGAGAGGCGCCGACAAGCCAAGCAAGCCCTGGACGGAATAGCAGCAGCCACGACGCGACGATAACAGCCACGGTTGCAAAAATAGAGCCCGAAGCGCCCAGCGTCAGCGCCAGTTCGACGACAACGACGAAGCTCAAGCCTCCGCCTCCCGAACAACAATCCCACATCCTTAGACGCTCGCTCATTATCGCATCTTTCTGGCTCGTCGTTCTCTGCTTGGGCATTCCCATATGGTGGAAGACGACCACCATCTACCGCGCGAAGCTGCCCTTGGGCCAGATGATGGACTGGGCTGATGGAAAAGTGAGCCCGCCATAAGCACTTAGCACTCTTAGTACCGCTAACATGTCGAGCTATAGTCATGCAGTCCAGTGTTCCCTATCCGGATCGCCATCGAGTCTCCCGATTTGAATGATCAAGAAACACGGAGTCTGATCTCCATCACCCAACATGCCCTCGACGCCATGCCCGATTTCCCCGGCCACCGGCTACGGCTTGAGGCTGCTTCTCCGACTTCGTTAGAAGACACCACGATGCCACACAGCGATGAGAATAATGCGCTCGTTGTGCGACTAACACAGAGCGACGATGCAGCGTCCAAACCTGCGGCATCTCTCCACGCACAGCTACCTATCCTTGAGATTACATACCCTGCAAGCTCGAAACCTGCTCCAGAGGCGAAGTCTTCCGGTCTTGCGACCTACATCGCCGCTCAACTTCGCGAAACCTTCGCCGAAGAGCAAGCCATCATGTCTTATCTTCTTGAAATATCGACTATATCTCCCGACCAGCGCCCGAGCGGCTCTCACGGTATCGACCAGTCACTTTCAAAACGAATGACACGATCCATGAAATACTCAGGCACATATCACTTGACCTTCTCGCTGTTCACGAGTGGCTCGATTCCCAGTAGTTGGGACATCGATTCTGCTATTGATCAGTACATGAGCCCTGTGCTGGATATGCTCAAGCCTATCCACAACTTCACCATTGATACCCAAGTTCAGCTCTACGCCATACCCGGCGTGCAGTCGCAGGTTCTTTCTAAAGAGGACCTGTCCTCTTTCATTAATGCCGCGGAATGGCCCTTGTCTCCATCGATAGGAGGAGCGCCGACCATCAACTTCGTCATTTTCATGGGGAACCAGACCATCGGCTTACATTCAGGGGAAGAGACGTCTCAGTCGTGGCTTGTGCCCCAATGGGGCTCTGTGTACCTGCTATCCCCTCCTGCGGCAACCCACGTGCCCTCGGAATTCCTGAAACAACCAATCTTGACATTTGCATCACACCTACTCTCTCTGCTCGGAACTCCCCAGTCGGGGTCGTTACCTATGCGCCTATCTACACTTACCCGGGTTAGATCCGTAGATATGCTTCTACGCGCATCGTCATCCCTGGGGTCTCTGGCTCGTTTATCATTGGCTCTACCAAGCATCTCGATCCCTTCAAGCGTGGCAGAAGGTGTGGCTAAATCGATACATCACCTCGAACTGGCATGCTCCAAGCTGGGGAGCACGGAAAGCCTCGAGCACGCGCGTATTGCGGAGACAGAAGCTGAGCGAGCGTTCTTCGAGAAGAGCATGGTCGGGCAACTCTATTTCCCCGACGAACACAAAGTGGCGGTTTACCTACCCCTCCTCGGCCCTGTGGGCGTTCCCTTACTGATGGGGCTAATTACAGAGCTTAGGGCTTGGAAGACGCGGAGACAGCAAAAGGCCAAAGCGTCTTGAATGAAAGTGAAGATATTTTCTTTATTTTATTGTGTACTGCACTATATAGAGGATACAATATAATCAATAATGAATAACGAAGCATAAGGTATTTTACGTGATGTTTGCATGAATTATGTATGTTAATTATGATATAAATGAATAACGTAGCAGGAAATCTCTTCTCCCGAAGATGCAGATATTTTTTTCTGTAAGGCTTCAATCGCCGGTTTTATTGTCGAGATCAGTCTAATCTAGTGGCCCAAAGGCATGCAGAAGAAGTGTTAATAAAGTGTCACGATGGGAAGTTCACTGGTCAGGTACAATATATCTGGGTGAAAGTCTTGTATAGTAGGAGTAGGTATCATACAAGACTAAAGCTTATAGAAGGGAAGAAACTGCTGCGAAATATGTCCGAGATAGGTATGCTAATATACAGCTGGATGCATGCCCATGGCCTGCATATGACATAAAGAGGCTGGTAATAGTCTACTATATTGTATTCTATAGACTTTCACCAGGGCAAAAATTAAAGGCCCAGACGCGTCCACATATTGGTGAATCATTGAAGACAGTCTGTGAAAATTTTACTCTTTTTTTTTCTTTGTGTTTTTATGTGAATCCTGTAGATAGTCAATGGAACCAAAAATGGGTAGTGTTATATTAAGCTAGAAAGTGTAGTTGATTTAGAAAACAAACTAACCCCTCATGTGACAAGACACAACTGGTAACAAAAAAACAAAAAAAAAGAAAAAAAACAACAACAAAAAAACAAAAGAAAATAGAAGAACAAAAGAAAAAAAAAACAAACTTTTAATGAGCTGGGAGGGAGGGCACAGGATGCCCACAGCTGTTGGCGGGCCAATGGCGGCGAGGGCTTGAGCTTCTAGAAGTCAAGTCATAGTTCCAGGCCAATTGACCATTCAATTAATCATCCAAGGTATTACTCGAATTACCCAAAGGCTCGGCAATCCTTCATAGTTCTTCCTAGACAGTACCGTGATATATGCTCAAAGTAATAGTAGCAAGATGCGGGCAAATTTTCAAAAGCTCGGTGGTCAGCATGTACAACTGCTGCCAGAGGCGTCAGAACCAAAATGCAGAAAGCCGCCGGCTGATTGCCCGGCTAGCGAATCTGCTCCCAAGCCCGTCATCACCAAAGGCCCAACGTACTTATCATACACGTCAGTGATAACGGGATGCGAGCCGGTGTTCGAGATAAAGTTGATCTCTGAAGACCAACCGTCTCCCCTTGTTGCAATCACTAAGTTCGCTTGGGGCGCCCCTTCTGACCCCTTTCACATGGCGCGAAGTGAGCCGAGAAATTGACGAACGCATCATCTTGTCGACTATCAACCTTGAAACGGCCACAAGCACACACGTAGTGGTATGGTTCAGCCGCCCTGCAGGACCTTCGCTGGAAATGATTCCGGAAGTTTTCCTTTCTATTAGACCGATAGCCACAACAGCAATGCCATGCGACCTGCGAATGAGCGGCTGTTCTCGTCAGGTGGCGTTTGAAGTCTTTCAGTGTCTTGGTTCTTGAGCACACGTCTCGCCCACAGAAATAAGGTCTTGACGGATCGGATGTGGTTTCGGGATGCCTCAACGCTAGATGATCTCTAGTCAATCGTTGTATTAGCTTGTCAACGCTCCCTGATAGCTTTGGAGACATGCTTACATCAGTTGCCCAACGTCAGACTGTAGCTCGTGACATATGTCACATTCACGAGCATCAGAGGTGCGTGCTGACACTGCTGGGCTAGCACTGGAGACTGACGACGTAGAGGGAGCGTGGCAATCTAGCGAGGAAGTCGGCGACGTCGGTGCTGTAGACGACTGAATTGATGAGATAACCGAGTGCGAATAAAGGTCGATATCGTGTTTCGGACGTTGCGTTTCTTGGCCCGTGCTTGACCGAGTAGCATGTGATAATTTGTATTGGGGTGAGCAATATCCATCCATGCAGTCAGGATGGAAGACTTCGGGAGCGATAGCAGGCAACGCCTTGCTCAAGATAGCAGGCAACGCCTTGCTCAAACCACCTTCTCCTTCGGAAGCCTCCCTACCTACGCTGCACTGGTTGGGTGTATTATAGTACTTGTCATAATCAAACCATTCTGGGAAGCCTGTCTCGGGCTCATCTTGCTCTAATTGGTGATCATTGTGGTGATTCTGAATGTTGAGAGCGCCGGAAACCGGCGCTCCAACACCTGGGGGTCGTTGTTACGATCAGCGAGGTCGATTGAGTTGGAGCTGTTGGTTCAGTGCGTGATGGCACACCTATGCCAACGAGGGCAGCGGTTGTGATGACGGATGCTCAGTTCAGCCCGCGCAGGCGGGGGGATGCATCTTATATGTACAGATGTACTTCTGAGAGACCTGTGGTACGGACACTAATCTGGTCCAGATTAAGCCTAGATGAGTGATGCTCCCTAGGCCCTTTTCTTGATTGGCCGGGGACTGGCAGGGGAGCCAGGGGAAAACGCAACGAAGGTGGCGGGTTGGGCTTAAAGTCTGCAGTGTATATAGGGCCATTTCCCTCATTGGCCACTTCGATCCTCCGATCCAGTTGGGACGTGCTTCAATGCGGCTCGTTGAGTTACCCGCAATGGGCCATTTAGCGGATTGGATGGCTGACAATTGGAACCGACATCTTCTTTGGGATGTCCAATCAGCGAAATAGCCTACCCGCTCGCCTTGGAAGTAGGTAGGTAGACAGTCAGACTACGTATCGAATGCCTTTTTGCCTTCCTAGATACTCATCTCAGACCACCGATATGGCCCGTTGTGAAGCACTAGGCCATTTAATCTATTGGATAGTTGAGAGATGCATGGCGATGCTTCCTATTGTTAGAAACCTAATGGGGGAAATGGTCTTGTTAGATAGCTCAAACACGTCAAGCATGCCGCATAATTGTTTAAAGCCTGTGTTAGCAGGTTGAACTATGAAAGCACGTCAAATGTAATCCATTCTAGTATAAGAACCTCCTCGCGGCTCTAGAGTATGGCAGGTTCTTTGGATCTTTACCGGCAGAAGCAATGCTCTCATCGACATCTGATTTAGCAGTCACAATACCGTTCATCCAAATCGACCCGAACACATCAATTACCCATCCCTCTGATCAAGATGACAGCTCCTAAGCCACAGGCGAAGAACACCTCAAATAAGAGTAAGAACATTACTTCAGACTTTGCTTTAAAGCCTGCTGCTCATGAATCTTTCGATTTAGAAAGCCCTTGTTCTCATGGACACACGAGCTATTCATTGCTTCGTTGGCTAGGGCAAAACAAGAATGAGGAGCCATGGAGTCCCATTATCCGGCACGGCAATACAGTAGCAGCTAGACACTTTGCCTCGCCTACTGAGACTGGAGGTGGGCGCACGCGGAGCACGGTTGTGGAGGCCGGATCCCGGAGTGAAGACACCAATTACCACAAGGGCTGAATACAGGGCTTGGAAAATGACTCAAAATATGAACAATATCATATGAGCGCATTGACTCTTGATTATCCAACAAACTCTCACAGTCCCTTGGAGGGTCAAATAGTCTCTATATAAAACACTCCTACGGCCTGAAACCTCCCTCTAGGAAAATTTAGCCAAGTGTCTTAGAGATTAAGTAACTTTATTTATTGACTATTCGAAACCTCTGCAACTCGGCTTTATGCCTATCATATAATGAATATGAATACGCGGCCTGAAATAGACCACGGGGCCTTGCATACTTAAGTATATAGTTAGGTGGTTGTTCATCTGCGCATAGGTTCCTGTACAACACCAATCATAGTATATCTCGATAAAACGAGGCATTACTCTTTTACAATTATATGTCGGACATTGAGAGCTATCTAGTCTCCTTTCCTAGAAACCATATCTGCAGTCCTGTAAAGTTCAGAGATATAAAATGTGATTAACTCATTTTAATTAACTTCATCTCGTACGTTTGGTCGCATCTTAATACAATGTATATCTTATTATATAAACTATAATTCTTTAATATAACAATGAATGATAGATGCTCATCGGGAGTAAAGCAAATCTATTTATGACAGACAAGAGAACAGGGCTGGCCTCGTACCTAGGCAGGTACGGCCTCCTCTAAAACCTTTACAACTACAATGCACCATGATGACCTACACCTGACCAGCCCAGTGCTAGCCGATAGAAATCTAAGTAGGCTGTGAGGCGTCCCGCCGCCACATGGAGCCTACAAACTATTTACATGCATAAATTGTTAAACTGCACCGCAGTTGGTAGAAGAAAGGAAGGTGTTGTGTCTCGGGGGTGTTGGTCCCAAAAATAGTGTGCATGCTCTACTTTGCGTCACTGCCATTCCCGACTGTAGCTGCCCCTTGTTGAAAGTGAACTGTGTCAAGGAGTCACTTCATGTACTGTACCGAATATAGGGGCATGAGATACTGTTCATGTATATATAGATGAGGTCTCTCCTCCCACCAGAGAAGGAGTCAAGCTGAATGCAATGCTCATATACCTACCATTTCACGACCCCTAAGTACCAACCCCTATATTATTATTCGTTCTCACAACGCCATCAAAGGCATTAAGCCCATGAAACGTCTGAGTCTTAGTCGACATTTTCACGCCAAAACGACACCGTTGCTACGTGATAGCACTCAGCAGCTAATGTTTGGCTGATAACCCGTTCTAGCGTGACAATTGTGATTGATTGGCTGGTAGTTGTTGCCTCCCTGACTTATCAAGCTATTGTACATGATAATGCTGGCAACTCTTCATGGCCTGTGCTCTGGCTATGCGTCTCATTGGGGGCTTGGCAAATTGATTGGCCGTAGTAATTGGCCCAGATGTGGTGCCAGGGGAATAATGCTGCTTAGCATGGTGAGGGGCTGCGCCCCAAGTCCAACCAACATAAGGCTCTCAGTAATTCAACACTCTCCGGCAACTTAAGCTGCTCTATGAACTATATATATTCCTCGTTTCCAAAAATTCGTGTCAGATTACATCGAAAGATGGTTGAAGAACAGCCCTCAGCTCTCGGACCCACAGAATCTGATTTCATAGATGTCATTTGGCCGGGATGTCATGAAGACGAAAGGGTATATGTTGTTATACGAACGATCTAGTACTATAGAACGTCTTTCGCTAACAAATTTTAGCAACGCTACTTTTATTGCGGAAAACGGCCACATATCATTAAAGTCCTCGGCGGGATATTCAAGGTCGAGATGCTTGCTCAGGAAACAAATCAGTACCGCAACCTCTCAGTTGGGTATTGCATCCCCGGTTCGCAGCAGGGATCGGAGCCCTGCAACTTTGAGGGTCGACTGTACAATTTCGATAATTTGACACCGAAAGAAAGGCATTATAGACTCCGGAGCTTAAAACGACTCGGCGCTCGGGTTGTACTCAATACAACGTGGGAGGGATACGAATTTGTTATTTTCAGGTCTGGCTCATTGGAAGAGATGATACATGAGGAGGATACGAAATTGCAGCCCTCGACTCGTAGTTATAGCGATTTACAGGTGGGAGCCCCCGACACGCCCTTGAACGCAATATGGGGTGTATGGTGGGAATGGGATGGTCTATATCTGGCAGAGATAAGGGGTTATATCTTAAGCTAGAATATCTAACTAACGGGTATCTAAGGGTAAACTTATATTAAAGAGACAGGGGCCCTTATATAAATTCCGCAAAGCTTATTAGTCGCGTTTATTTAATAAAAATAATATATATTATTAATATAATTAATTAATTTAATTTTATATATTATTATTTATATTTAATAATTAAAAATTTTATTATTATATATAATTATTATTAAATAAATTATTAGTTTAATTAATTAATTAAAATATAAAAATCGCGTTAAAATATTTAAATAATTTTTATTTATAAAATAAAAAACTTAAAAATAAAATAATTAATTTAAATTTTTAAAATTATATTATTTTAAACTTAAATATAAAAATATTATAGCTTAAATAATTAATAATATTTAAAAATAATAAATATATTATTATTATTTATAAAGTTTTTTTTAATAATAAATTATAAATTTATAAATTTAAAACTTTTATAAAATATAATTAAAATAATAATTTTTAAATAAATTATATATAACGTTATATATAAATATATATCGCACTATAAATATATATCGCATTTTTTAATAAATATTTATTTTTTTATTTTATTTATATATTATTTTATAATAATATAATAGCGCGAAAATTTAAAAAAATTAATTTATAGCTAA